>SJYA01001955.1:636758-669253 GCA_006410615.1 Neotragus moschatus | reverse complement strand
ACCCACCCACCCCCCCCTTTCTTGCTTATAAACAGAGGACTGCTTTACACAGGGCATCTCTCGAAGGGAGGCAGAGAGAGTTTTAGAGGTCTCAGGACACTGCCACATGGGGCTTTCATTTGCTGGCTGAGGCCTCATTGGGTTAATGGTTCTGTGGATTGATGAGTTGTTGGTCTTCGGGGCGTGATATCCTGAGCACACTCTAAGACAGCTCCCCAGGTCCACACAGCCAAGAGCCACCTCAGGGCCGAGCTTTTCTGTTCTGTATCTGGTGGGAGAGCTTTCTGGTTCACCGGGGCTTGGAGAAATGTAATCACAGAGAAGAATGCAGAGGCTGGTGGTAGTTTAGTCACTAAGTTGTGTCTGACTCTTTGTGAAACCATAGACTGTAGCCCGCCAAGCTCCTCTGTCCATGGAATTCTCCAGGCAAGAATACTGGAGTGGGTTGTCAGTATCCCCTTCTCCAGGGGATTTTCCTGATCCGTGGATTGAACCCATGTCTCCTGTATTGCAGGCAGATTCTTTACCGTCTGAACCACCAAGGAAGTCCTGAATGCAGGGGAAAATGTAACAAATATCTAGGTACCCACAACTAAAAACTTGCTGTTCAGTCACTAAGCTTTCTCCAAATCTTTGCAACCCCATGGACTGCAGCACACCAGGCTTCCCTGTCCTTCCCTGAAATTCCACTTTCTCCCGGAGTTTGCTCAAACTCATGTCCACTGAGTCTGTGATGCCATCCAACCATCTCATCCTCTGTTGCCCCCTTCTCCTCCTGCCTTCAAACAACTAAGAATTAGCAAGAGTCAATATCATGGTTGCTTCCTTTTCCCCCCCCCCGTAAACTTCTTGTTTTAGAAAAACTTTAGATTTACAGAAAAATTGCAAAGACAGTATAAAGTTCTCGTGTATACTCAATCAGCTTCCCTCAAGATTCACATCTTTCATAACTGTGGGACACTTGTCAAACCTAAGAATTTAACATGGATGAATGACTATTAACTAGACTCCCAATATTTTTCAGATTGCATCAGTTTTTCCATTATTGTTCTTGTTCTGTTCCAAGATCCAATCCAGAATAACACACTGCACTTCCCAATGGTTTCTTATTCTTAAGACATATTTTTTTTAAATTGCTTCTAAAAATTATTCATTTACTTATTTTTGGCCACACTGGGTCTTTGCAGCTGGGCACAGTCTTTCTCTAGTTGTGGAGAGCAGAGGTTACTCTCTAGCTGAGGTGTATGGGCCTCTCCTGCTGCAGAGCACAGGCTCCACAGTGTGAAGGCATAGTTGTGGCTTGTGGGCTTAGTAGTTATGGCACAACGGCCCTAGAGTGCTGGCTGAGTAGCTGTGGGGGCACGGGCTTAGTTGCCCTGCAGCATGTAGAATCTTCCCAGACCAGCGATTGAACCCATGTCCCCTGCACTGGCAGGTGGATTCTTAACCACTGGACACCAGGGAAGTCCAATATTACTTTTCTTTGTTTTGGCAGGGGGAGTCCAGTCTTATTATTAAAATAAAGGAAACAACCAGAATAGTTGAAGTTTATTTAAAATTTCTCCCCAATCCCATCCTTTTCCTGCCTCCCTAAAGGCGGCTGGTGTGAGTTCTGTGGCCGTGTTTCCATAATGTTACCATATACGTATTTGCCCAAAGATAGTATTATCTGGTGATCTTGTGTGTGTCTATTGTGACACCAAGTGGAATGCTTACATCCTAAACATCCTCTTATACAACTGCCCTTCTCTCTCTCGACACTCTGTTTTGAGTCTAAGCTGATACATAAAAAAAGAGTTCTTGAATTTCCCTTCTGTTTCATTACACACGTATAAATAAATTTATCACAAATTTATTTCTCCAGTCCCCCACTCATGGACATTTAGACTGATGGTGATTTGATGTTATTACAATCAGTATGCAATATTTACTTCCATACATGTGGTAAAAACTACTCCTCCTTTCCATACAGTGTCTTGAGGTATTGCTATTAAAATATCAGTCTCTAGCTGCCTCTGGAATTTTCCCATCATGGGGTGTGGGGTGCACATAGGGTGCACATAGGCGCCCCAGTACATAGGCACTCAGGGCCCTTGACCCTGTCGATAATTCCTAATGCACAGAGACAGAACAGAGGGGAGTTTCCACAGCAGGGTGGAGAATGAAGGGGAAGGTGTGAGTTGCTTATCTTTATCTTCCTCTTCAGAGGGCACAACCACAAAGTCAAGGTCAAGGGCTGAGAGGCTGTTCTGGTGGTCTCATCACCACTGCCCTTGTGCTCCATCTCCACCCTTCACACACCTCCACTGCGCCCCCGGAGGAAAGCGTGAATGAGCTTACATTCAGCAAGAGCTGGATTCAAAGGCCAAACTCACCACTTCCTGGCTCTGTAAATTCAGGGCCCTTTAGCCTCTTCCTCCTTAAAGTGAGAATGATACCACTTGCTATGCAGAACCAGAGAGAGTGGAACCAGATAAGGGAGGCTGTTATAAATCCATTAGTGCTACAGAAAGCTCTCAACCCTCCCACGTTATCACTATGATTTATTTCGGCGATGCATCCAGATAATGAAGGAGTCTCTGACATTTAGTTTCTAGATTCAGCTTTGCAAGACCCTGCCTGGAGACCCTGCCTGGACAAGGAGGTACCTCTGAAGGAAAAGCCGGACCTCATGACAAGGCCGTCACCTGCACAGCCCGGACAAACACCAGCCAGAAGGGCAAGAACCTCTTGAGCCAAGATGAGTGTCAGGCTCCTTGATTCTCTGGCTAGTGAACCCAAGGGCAGCTGAAGCATGCTTTTGCTGAAAGACAGGTCCTAAAGAGGCGAGTCATTTTACAAGGGAAGGGAGAGAAGCGGTTATTCTTGTCCAACCACGTGAATACTTTAGTGATTGGGACACTTCCAGAAACACTGTTCTCCAAAATGGGGTGCAAGGATTTA
Organism: Neotragus moschatus; assembly: GCA_006410615.1. Lineage (NCBI taxonomy): Eukaryota > Metazoa > Chordata > Mammalia > Artiodactyla > Bovidae > Neotragus > Neotragus moschatus. The sequence goes on along the minus strand of SJYA01001955.1, from coordinate 666,310 downwards.
GGGTAGGAAGGAGGGATCCAGTGGGACACGGGGGGAAAACAGCATACTCTAAACTAAGTTTCAAGAACTGATGAACATCAGGGAAGATAGGGATTCAAAATATCTCTGCATAACTAAGTGGATGAGATTGAAAAATATAGATCTTATTACAGGAAGGCCGCCAACAGTTCACTGCTCTGTTCCCATAATTTCATCTGGTGAGAGCACCTTCGCTTACAACAGTGTGCTCATCATAAGTGCCATTTCCCAGTTGTCTCTTTCCAAGCTTGGGGTGGAACTGTCATCTCCTGCCACTTTGGGTCAGGTCTGGCCACGTGACAGGCTCTGACCAATGAAATGTGGGCAGAGGCACCCATGTTGCTTCCAGCTGGAATGAGGAAAAGCCCATGGACAAGCTTTGCTGTCTTTCCCTTTGGTACTATAACTGGTGATATTCAAGAAGGTGGCCTTCAAGAGGGTGGCAGCTCTATCAGCCTGGAGACCTGAGCACCCTCCCTCCTGGCCGATGTGCAGAGCACCCTGCCAACCCACAACACACTCAGAACAAGAGAACAACAAGGCTCTGTGATTTCAAACTACCGAGATTTGTGGGGTTCTTTGTGAACTCTTGATGCTGACTAGACGAAGGATCAAAATAATCAAAATTTAGGACCAGACCTTTAGCTCACTGCCTCCAAACTGCTGAACTGCAAGTTTTAAAAGACCAAACTCCATCATGTTGAAAATTTTAGTGGTAGCAAAAATTACATTTGTCTGGCTAATGAATTAAACTTGCAATCTTTGCACTAATTACTAATGATGCATTAGTTAAAATGTATATTAGTGAACATCAGAATTTTGTATTTTTTTATCTTTAGTGCCTCCTACTTAGATTTCTCTTCTAGTCTTTGTTATATAAAGTACAAATCTAAAACAGGAGTAATTATATGATCTATTTCTACTTTGGATGTGTACTCAAAGATTTATTAGTAGGGATTCAGTATTAAAAAACACTCAAGGGGACTTCCCTGGTGGTCCAGTGGCTAAGACTATGCACTCGCAATGCAGGAGGCCTGGGTTTGATTCCTGGTCAGGGAATTAGATCCCACATACTGCACTAAGACCCAGAGCAGCCAAATAAATAAATGTAAACACACACACACACACACACACTCAGAAGATACTGACTTAAGACAGCTCTTCATCCTTCATGCACACAAACTGCCAATGTCTGAACACTTTCTGTGCCATGAGAATTCTGCAGGGCAGGGCAAGAGTAGGCTAGGAAGAATGCCTGAGAAAGCAGTCAAGAGGAGAGTCCTTTATTGAAGGCCAGAACACAAGTCATCGAAACTACAGAATAACCCGCCTGCCTTTGAGTACGTGGTTAAACCACTGGGCAGACGAGCGCAGGGACCATTCTAGGTGGACGGCCATGCTAAGTGCTTGGGTTCTTTTTTTTTTCCAAACTATGTGAAAGCAGGAGAGAGGCTCACATTACAAGATGGTACAGGCCTAACTTCAATGTTTAAAAACGTGCAAGTCCGCAATTTTGGAAACACTGCAAGTTTTTATTCACAGCCAAATTTAATTAAGCCAGACAACAGAAGATTGAAACTTGAAAGCTACTCTGGGGAGATAAAGAAGTGAAAGAATAACACGTGACCTCAAAGATGTGGGGAACCTTAATACTCGCTAAGTCAAGAGTTTTCAAATGGTGTACAAAGAGCTGAAGAGAATTTATGGGAAAACTTGGGTGAGAAAGTCCACCCTGCATCACGCCCTGGAGACCTCCACTGTCCACTGATCTCTAGAGGCTTCCAAACACACTGAATCCACTCAGGGATTTGTTATCCCAACCCTAGCTGGGGGAACGGGGGAGGGGGTAGCCTTGCACCTGCTCCCATAAAAAGTGGGGAAGTTGTGCCGGTCTGTTAATGAATGCTTTGGGCTTGTCACTCCCTCGAAGGAAAAGACAATTTGTACTTTGACCGCCTTCCAGGAAGGGATGGGAAGAAATATGTCAGTAATGTGAGTTTTTGAAATAAAAAAGTTTTTATTTTGGAATAATTTTCGATTTACAGGAAAGTTGCAAGGACAGTACAGACTTCCTGTGCAGCCCTCGTTCAAGTTTCAGGTGCCCTAGGAAGAAAATTTTTAAATAGTCATCGATGCTAAAATGGAGAGCAAGACAGCATTAGGCTCTGTGTGTGCGCTCAGTCACTCAGTCGTGTCCGGCTCTTTGTGACCTCATGGCCTGTAGCCCACCAGGTGCCTCTGTCCGTGGGATTTCACAGGCAAGAATACTGGAGTGAGTTTCCATTTCCTTCTCCCAGGGATCTTTCCAACCCAGGAATCAGACCAGGGTCTCCTGCACTGGCAGTTGGATTCTTTACCACTGAGCCGCCTGGGAAGCCCCAGCATTAGACTCTACCTATCCTCAGATAAGTTTGGTGTACTCAAATTTCACTGATCTCTAAAGAAGAAAATGAATGTGTGAGGGGTATATGGGTGTACACAAAGATGTACATCTTTCGGGCCATTTTCTTCATATCTCTAAAACAACATGGGTGGCTTAATCTTGGTATTTTAAGATCAAGTACTTAAAAACTGAAATTTGGACTATTATACCAACATGAATGGTGATCTGGCCACCAAAACAGAAACAAGGTTCACCATTTATTGTGCACTTACTGTGTACCAGACTCTACCCACATGAGACTTGATTTTGTCTTTGTGGAGGAGAAGATGCCTATCCAGCTTCCTAAAATAAAGAAACAAACTCAGAGACTTTAAGTAACTTGCTCAAGGTCACACAGCTAAAACACAACCATAGTGGAAACAGACACAGGGGTTTAAGCTGTGTCTAAAGAGAATCAGTGTGGAAACCGTGCCGTTCTCTCTCGCCAAGTCACACCCTCTGCTGTCACCAGGAACTTCCGCTACAGGGCAGTGAAGCCCCCCAACCCCCCACTCCATATATCACCCAGAATTAGCTGCAAAGTGTCAGGAAACTTGGCCAGGCAGCCCCAAGCATCAGTGAGGGCTGGAAGCCTTCACCGTGAAGCCCTTTATAGAAAGCCGCAGTTGGCAGCCCCTGCTCCTGCATGGGAACAAATTAACATTGGCATTCCAAACACAGGAAAGGAAGGAAATTGGAAACACAGTTTATACTTGGCCAGCTCTTTGAAATACTGTACCATGCTACCGACATCAATTAATGAAAAGCAGGGTTGTGCTGAGAGGCTCTGGTTTGCAAATGCATTAACACACGTTAAACATGTTTGTACAGGAACCAGATTATAAGCACCCTGGCTCCAAAACAATAAAGCAATTACCCTAAAACTGGTGCTCTCAGAGTTGTCATTAATTCAATCCACTCCACTCGGATCAGCTAAGGCTTTTCTCGGCTCCCAGCAATGCCTCCCGACACAAATGTTGAAAGGACAGCATCGCACATGCTACTCTGAGTTTCACATAAGTAAGTGTCAAGCTTCATGCACTACTAATATCCCCCCAAATCATAAACACTCCACTTTGGAGAGGGTGGGTAAAACACAGAGGCAGTCCTGGTATTCATCCACATTGCCATTTCACGTCAGGTTTGGGCAACTTTTCCCCACAGAAGGTTAACTGGGAAGTATCTGTTCCACATTAAGAAATATCAAGTCACATTTTTTGTCAAATAATATTTGTCAAATGCCATTTGCTGCAAAACCCAGAATTCAACTGCAGCTGAACACACAACTAATACCGAACGGTTCACATAATAGCTGTGGTTGTACATGGGATCATTTGCAGCGAAAGCACCCCCCTTCCTCTATAAACTGTTTCAGGAATTGGAAAGAAAAGCCTCTGAAGCTCTGGAATAAATAAAGTACTGTGCCTTGAGCCGCCCGGTACAAAGGATCCAGCAGGCTGGGAGAACAGACTCAAAACAACCAGGAAGGAGAGAAAAGATTTTAGATGACAGGGGCAGGGGTGAATCGCGGCATGTCTGGCTTGCAAAGTCAGCCTCGGCTAGTTTCTTGAAAGACTTGCACCTTCACACACTGTGCTTGTGGGTCCAGGCACCTGCGAGCACACCCTGGAGCCAGGCAGCAAACCTCCCTGATGTGGCCGGTGCCTCACCCAGGTGACATCGCCGCTCGCCTCCACACCAATCTGGTAATCTTCACATCGTCGGAGCAATTTGGGTGTGCAAAGCTAAATGCATTTTCCTTTGCACCACAAATTAACAGTTTCTATGTAAATATTGGTATTTCCTCACCCCAGGAAGGCGAGAGGAGGCAAAATGACACCGGCGTATTTGATTGAAACTAATTAAAAGCAGAGGGTCAAGCAATTCAATATATTGATTTTACCAGTGGGACTTAAATCTTCTATAGTAAGTGTACACAGCTGCAGTGTTCTCCCACCGCCACGTTTTAAAGGCTAATCCTCGCATTCCTTCTGACAATAACATGACAGGTCCCACACATCCCTGCCTGTGCCCTAACCCCGGTGACACTGCCAGAGCGAATTAAAGCAAAGCACTCCAGCATCCCCTGCCACAAACCAGCCATGCCGACAGCCCCCAGCAAGGTCTGAAGAGATGGTCACCAAAAAATGAACGGGGTCAGCGCCTGGTCCAAAGGGCTCTCCATTCAAAATCTCCAGCTGGTTAAATGGACGGGCAGGCTGGGAAAGGGTGGAGACGGGGAGAGTGTTAGGACACTCTGATTCTCGCAATGGGCCAAATATGACCTTACCCAATAGCGGGGGGATGATATTAAAGCGATACGGGTGATCAATCAATTTAGATGAGGCTCTCCCTGGAATGAAGTCATCACTCTCTCCAAGTTCAGCAGACATGTGATATTTGCTCACATCGCAGGCACGCCGGTGGTCAAGGGATCGCGGGCCAGCTGTGTTTATCTCGGCAGAGGCTTGACAGGCAGCAACGCGATGGAAGGCCCCGACCCAGAGCTCACAGGAGCTGCGTCTCAGAAGCTGTTTCCTCTCTCTGTGCACGCAGAGAAGCCCTCTCTGCTTCTCCAGGTCTCCTCTCTCACTCTCTTCCAGGGCCACCCTGCAACCGAGTGACAACTCTGGAATCCCACAAACAGCCATGAGGGCTGGCATCCAGGGCTTGGCCTTAACCTGCTCTAATTCCAGAAGGGAACTACAAAGACGATCCAAAAAGTTCAAATCTGGGTCACATATATCCTTGGGAGGAGGGTGGGGGAGAAGATCTTTGATTTATATAAGCAGGAAAATGAGGTTTAAAAGAAGTGATGTTGAAAGGGTTACTGAAAACACAGCTGTTGGTGCGCTCCTATAGTGAAGGCGCTCTGCAGAAAAGAGAGAAAGAAAGAGAGAAGGAGGGAAGGCTGGGTGACATCTATATTAACCTCTGGCTGCTCACCAGTGAAGGCCGGCGCTTGAGCGCTGGAATGCGGGACAGCCCTTTCCAAATTTTAACACAAGCCAGGTTACAGCTGCGAGTGCCTGCAGCCCGTGCTCCCTCGGCAAGCACTCCCTGAAGGAAATTTTTAAACTGTAACTGAATCTTTTTCTAATACTCTACAGTGGTAGGGCCTGTTCTGAAGGGGCAAAAGGAGAGATCTTAATGCCAAACACTTGTCAACAAAAAGGATCACCAGATGGTATAAAATAAAAGTAAAACGGAACAGCCTTCTCCCTGTGCCTCGGCTACATTAACAAAAGCCACTTCTAGACCCTGAGCCCAATAAGGACAGGTTTCCAACTTCCCTTTTTTTTTTTTTTAACCTCAACTTCGAAGATGAAAACAAATTTGGTTCCTTCATAACCTGGACCAGAGACAGACGTGTACCGCACACCCCCAGTGCCACAGGTTTCTTTAGAAGATTCCAGAAAGAGCTGCTGAATTTCTCCAAAAAAAGAGGGTGAGGGCAGCTATAGGCAGATTTGGTTTGCAGAATTCACATTGCCTGGGGACAATTTAAGAGAGGGTAGCCTGTTTTGAATTCCAAAATTAAGTCTACACAGAGGAGTTGGGGGCTTGTTAATCCAAACCAGTTTACAAATCTCGCCATTGAATTTAAGGGGCCCAGGCTGGGAAGATGCGAGTCTCCATCTGGCAGTTCAGCTAGCGTTACACGGGCTTTATTGTACAGGCTGGTCTTTGTCACAAGGTGCGGTCTGAGGTCTTCATTCTCAGCACCTGGTTTTGTCATAAATCCTCTAGTTCCCTCTCTAGTTTAGATCCCGCTCCAGCCTGGCAAAAAGCTTGAATTCTGATGAGAATGACTTGCAGGAACAAAAACCAGTCTGGCTACAGACAGAGGGAAGAAGAAACGTACCAGATCTGCAAAAGCCTTCAGAATTCAGGCTGAAGTCCCCCAAGCACTGCAGGACAGCAGGGGTATGCAGTGATGGAGAAGAGGGTGGTGGAAGGAGGAGGGGCTTTGGGGCAAGGATCCGGTGATGGAGAAGGTCAGTCTGCCTTCAAGGTCTCTGTCAACAATCCCCAATGGACCCCTTGGGTCCCCTGCATGATAACAAGAGGTAGCTGCATATGAATAAATGACATTTTCTCACTTTTAGGTAAAGTGTGAGACTAAACACATTCCTTTAGAAAACTTTGTATGTTACAGGTCAATATGAACTGCAGTCCAAGGAAAAACCGTGTGTTTTCTCTCAGCCTCCAAGCAAGTCTCCTACATGCCTCCCTCCAACCCCACTGCTACCCCCAGCCCCTCCTGAGCAAAATCTCGGAACCCTCACAGAACAGAAGAGATCGGAGGTTAGTTCCCATACTGCTGCGGAGCAGAAATTAAAGAGCAACCATAGAAACATCTACAGGAAGCGTCTTGCCCAACTGCAGTCCAGGTCTTCACCCAACTAATTACCTCGAGTTTTAAGGGCCGAGAAAGAAAGAAAACAAGGTCAGGGCACTCTGTTAAAAGCCACTCTGCCATCTAATTTGGAGTGATGTTCCAGAAAGCAAGACCTGAAAAAGTCAGGACTGTCCCACAAAGCCCAAAGCCAGCCCGACTGATTAAGAGGCTCAGACAAGCCGGTCTTTGTCCTTTCAAGATGAAAGAAATGTGGCTAACGGGTTGAAAGGTGTGTGTACAGCCAGAGAAGGAAAACCACCCAGCTGTGGCCTTCCCAAACAAGTTCCAGCTTGCTCCCCACTGCCATGGGGGAGCAAACAACCCTGCCCCAAGTTTCCCAGAGGTGCCCAGTTGGCAACCTGGTCCTTTTCTGGCATGCGGGGAGCCCGGGTCTGGCCAGGCTGCTGGTCCGTAAGTCATAGGGTCCTTTCCAAAGCACTGGGTTTGCAGAGCCCTCCACAGAAGCCAGGACTTACAAATACCTTTCGAATGACCTCAGCCAGGCTCTGAAGGCCACCACAGGGACCTGCTGCCTTCACCAAGAGTCGCTGGTACCCAACAGAACAGAAAAGATACCATAAATCCCCAGCCTGAGAAAGGGCCCTGGTTAACCCCTGGCTTCAGGATGGCTACAGAACTCTGCTTTAACTGATGTATTTATATGTACATATTTGGGATTTTTCTTTAGTTTCTGGAATAGGTCACAAATACACGTTTGGGGGGGGGGGGAGAACACACAGACAGAAGTGCAGACAATGAAAAAATCTGGCCTTAATTCCCAATCTCTAAGGCCCCAACCCAGTTTTGCCCTGCCTCAACCCCCCCACCCCGCCTCCCCAGTGAAATCTATTTCCATTCCGTGGTGTCTTTCAGTGGGAAAGGATGATATACCGCATGTATGTAACCTCACTGATCTGCACCTTGCTTTTTTCCACCTCATACATCTTGGAGATTGTTCTAAATCAGGACATATGGGGTTGCCTCATTCTAACAAGCTGCCTAGTATAATTTAAACTTTCTTTAAGTCATTTTGGCATCCAAACCTCCCACCCCTTGCTCTCGTTGAAACTCGTTTCACTATTTGATTTGGGGCTATTATTAAGGACAGACAATGGCGTCCGGGGAACTCCAGGGACCTTATCTGGTGCAAGAAGCGCTAAGGTTGATCCGCGCTTCCCGCCGCCCTCCATTCAAGCCCGGGTGCCCCCGCGAGAGGCTTTAGGACCATTATTTCCCTGTTGACACAGCGCCGGTGGGCCTGAGTTTGCTGTCTTGACTTCGTACGTCTTTTCGCAGCAAGTTACACATGTAGAATGAAAGCGGCTCAGGAAACAGCGCTATGGGGGCGTGTTATCTCAGAAACCAAATATTTGATCATCAGCCCTACAGCGCGCAGTCAGGGGTTAGTTTGAGCAAGCCTGGTGAGTGTGCGTGCACAGATGGAAGGGGAGCACCGCGCCCCCGCCACAGCGCCAGCCTCGAGGTCCCCGGGGTCGTCGGGGCTCTGGTCAGAAGCCGGGTCCCCTAGCCTACCCCAGCGGCGTCTGCTGGGAGATCCCTCGCCACCCATTAGCCGAAAGCCATGGTTTGCGCGCCACACGTGATAAACGCTGAAAACGGATTCTGCCGGTCTGGGACCTATCATTAAATATTTAAAATAGAAAGCTCGCAATGGCCATGTTTCTTCCCCAGCTCCAGCCAGAAGAGCTGAGAGCGAGGGGGGCGCCCAGCGGCCAGGAACGGGGCCCCCGAGGCGCCCGGGGCGCGCTGCACGCTATGGCGGGCGCACCGGGAGGAGACAGGTAGGGCTAGCCAGGGCCGGGATAGGAGGCAACGCCCGCGATGCCAGGGCCGGGCAGAGCAGAGAGGGGCTCAGAAAGGGCGGGAAGGCAGCTTCGAGGAGCAGGGCCCTTTAAATCCAGGTAGCGCGGGCCGAGCCGGCCGGGCACAGCTCACATGACCGAGCCCCGCGCTTTGAACTGAGCCGCGGCCCGCCCGGCGCCCGGCGCCTCCTGCCCCAGAGGTGCGGCCACCGATTTAAGAGAGGGCTTCAGACCGGTCCTTACTCTCCCCAAACTCCCACAGGTCAGATGAGCCCGGCTCGCCCTACCTGCGGCGCGCGCGGCTAGGGGTCCACTAAGGCAGGGGGGTGGGAGACCCTCGGCCAAGCGCTGCAGTTTTGCTAAAGACCAAGAGCGGAGAGATGGGCGGGCTGGATGTTAAGAAGCGGCCCCCTCCCTGTCCCAAAGCGACTCCTGACCCAGAGGCGCACCCCCTCCCTCCCGCCTCCACTCACCAAGGTTGACGAAGCTCATGACCATGTCGGCGTCGGTGAGGAAGTGGCTATCTTGCAGGCTGGCCAGAGGGGGGCCTTGGGTACTGAAGACGGCCTTGTAGGGGTAGGAAAAGCCCTGGCCGTCGGGCCCGCCGCCCTCCTCCACCGCCATGGCATTGTACAGGTCCAGCATGAACATGGGCGCCGAGTTGTGCTTGCCCTGGAGGTGGGGGCGCGGGCGATGGGGCAAGCCCAAGATGGAGAGGATCTCGCGCTGCATCTCTCGGCGCTCCTGACTGCGGAGGCGCCGGTGGATGAAGCTCGAGTGCACCTCGTTGTCCAGGCTGAAGTCGGCCAGGGCGGAGCGCAGCAGAAACAGCGGCGCCCAGAGCGCCACGAAGCTGTGCGGCGCCGCGGCGCGCAGCGAGCGCATGTGCATCGCGCCGGCTCTACGCGCGACCCGGGCTCTGGGCACCCGGCACCGGGGCCCCGCGCCGCCCCAGGTGGCAGAGGGGGGCAGGCGGCCGTCCACGCCGCTCGGTCACTTGCTGCAGATGGGTCCCGCTGCGCCCGCGCCGGACATGGCCCCTCCCCGACTCGCTGCGCTCTGCCTGGACCCCCGCCCCCGGCTCGGCGCTGGCCCCGGGGCCCCTCGCCCCGCACTCGCCCGGGCGCACCGCGGGGCTGGAAAGCCGGCTCGAGCGAGCGAGAGAGCGAGCGAGGAGGCGGGCGCGGGTGGGAGGAGCAGCCAGCAAACCCAGGAGCCGGGAGAGCGAGTGTTGGGGAGGCGGCGAGGCGGCTGGCGAGCGGGCGCTCCTTCCTTTGGCTCCTCTCGCGCTCTTGCTCTCGAGCGGCACGGACCCACCCTCTTCCGAACTCCGGCGCTCAGAGCAGGGGCCTCAGGTCGCTCACTCAGCCCTGCGCGCCCTTGATCGCACGAGAGGCCGCCTCAGGAGCCTTAGAGTGGTACGCGCTGGGGCCTGGGAGGAGGAGGAGGAGGGGGAGGAGGACGGGCTTCCAAGGGCCCCTCCCGCGCCCGCGGCCTCCCACCTGCCCTCGGCCCCGCCCTCCCCCCAGCGGCGCCCAATGGGTTCATTCATTCCTTCTAGTGCGCTCTACAAATATTTACTGAGTGCGCGCTGGGTGCCCAGCGCCCGGCTGGGCGCCGCGGGGATGCGGAGAGGGGAATCTGAGCCGGCCCTGCCTTCTCTGGACTCGTTATCCGGACAGGGTAGGAGGCCTGAGCGGGACCCGTGGGATTCGCGCTGCGGTGAAACAAGCTGGAGGAGATCGGAGGAAGCTCGGAGATAAGGAAGGCTTCCTGGAGGAGGTGGCATTCGAGCCCTTCACCCCTCTTGCCCCTTCCATTTACTCCAGACACGCTGATCCCTCCTTGAACTTGTTGCCAGTTTGCCTTTGTACTTGCCAGTCTTTCTGCCTGAACCCTCTTCCTTACTTGTCTCTGTCCCCACCCCAGCCGTCTGGCCAGCCCTCCACCTCCAGGTGCCATTCAGGTGCCATTCAGGTGCCACTTCCTCCCAGACCAGCATAGATAAGGTTCCTTTCCCTCCTCATCCCCACACACCTGTTTTCTTTAACTCCTCCTCCCTCCCCTGTCTGGAACGACTGTTTTAAGTTATTTGTCCTGTTTTTATTGTCCTGTCGCTCCACTAGCCAGGGAGCTCCCCGGGGGCCCAGGCCCGTGCTCTCTCAGATGCCCTTGAATCCAGGGCCTGGAAGCCACTGTTACTACACAGTCATGATTGTTGAGTGATTGAAATTCTGTGGGCTAGAGAATTCCTCCCCACCTCTCAGACTAGATAGCCTGGCCCGCTGGCCTTGCATGCAGTTCACCTCTGAGCCATAGACTTGCCACACGCTTCTGGCCTTCTTTCTTCTGTCCCCTCGTTCATTCATTCCACAGATGACACTGAGTTGCCCACTTGGGGCCCAGCTCACACTGAGCATGGCACACTGGCACCCCACACAACTCAGAACTGTGGTGGGACCTTGAGTGAACTACTGCTCTTTGGAGCCTCAGTTTCTTCATCTGTAAAACCAGGAGCAAAATCACACTTGGGTGATTCTGGCAGCACCATGGGTCAAATTCAATTTCACCTCCTTCCTTTCCTGCCCCAAGGAGTATGTCAGTCGATGAGTCGTGCTGGGATCTTTGTGACCCCGTGGACTGTAGCCCACCAGGCTTCTCTGTCCATGGGATCCTCCAGGCAAGAATACTGGAGTGGGTAGCCATTCCCTTCTCCAGGGGATCTTCCCAACCCAGGGATCAAACCTGGGTCTCCCTCATTGCAGTCAGATTCTTTACCATCTGAGTGACCAGGGCAAACCCACAAATCAGTGGTTCCCAGATGATGGGCTAGGTGAAGGGTGACCACAGGGAGTCTGGGATGAAAGGTAAAAGGGCTGAATTTGGGGACAATGGTTTCCTTTGAAGGGAGGGGTCTGGCTAAGCCTCACTTCAGAGAGGCAGAAAGCTCCAGGGTTGATCAAAAGGAACCTGATCTTCTGAGTTTTCTGAAGGAGAGGTGGTTCTGCCATGCAGCCCCCTTTGGAGGCTTTTGGACAAGATGGCAGTGTGAGGGGCCACACGGGTGGAGGTAGGCAAGGCAGAGTCCCGGTAAGGAGAAGAGAAACACAAGGCTGCAGGTCCTGGGCATTCAAGGGGCACCCTGGCCTTGTTATGCAGGCCCCAGGCTGCGAGATGGAATAGGTTCTGGGCCCCCTGGCCCAGGGCTGTGCCTCTGCCCTGTCAGTAAGGTGCTGTGAAAACCCCTCCACCTGCATTTGTCTGTCGACTTGTTTTTTCAACAAAGGTTTGTGGAGTACTTCCTGCGGGTTAGGCAGGGTGGGCTTCATGGGCATGTGACCTGGTAGGAAGGGTCTCACACTTGGCTTAAAGCTCTCCCGTTGCCATATTGCAGCTCTTCGTGATACCTGAACAAAGAGGCCTTGATTTCAATTCTCGTTGGGCCTTGTGAGTTATGAGGCCCATCCCAGTGCCAGCACAGTGCTGGGCTGGAGGGGACAGGAGAGAGCAAGCTCACACGGAGCTCGGTGGTGGCCTCCACCACCTTGCAAGCCAGGGGAGACAAAGCAGGAACCTTACATGTGGTTTGGGGGTGGGAGAAGAAGCAGTGCTCGGCCATGGATTCTTTCAGGCAGGGTACAGCATGTTCCCACAGGGCATGTGGGAGAGTCTGGGGGAGTGCCCTAGATGGGCACAGTGGAGGGTGAGAAACAGCACAGGGACCAGCCGATACAGTTGGAGCGGCACTGGCTGGTCCAGTGTCCACTTGGAGCATGTGTGGCCCAGCTCGCAGTGGCCTGTGATAGAGTGAACAAGTAGGGAGAGGTGGAGGGAAGTGGGAAGGGGATCTCCCGAGGGAGATGCCTTTGACCTGAGTCCTGGAAAGATGAGAAAGAGAGGGCTTTCCCAGGGAGAAGGAGCAGGAAACGCAGCACAGGCCCTGCAGAGAGAGAAGAGGCCAGCAGGCTCTGTCTTCCCAGGGCTGCCTGTCCCCCCCGCTTAACTTGGAGCTGGCCTTCCAGGGACAAAGACACTGCAGCAGCTGTGCCACCTCCAATGCCAGCTGAGATAGAGGAGGTTGTTTTCTTCTAAAAGCTGAAATACTACTCCTTTGCAGCAGCTCTCTCTGCTTTTAAATCTGCTGACAAATCTTTTAGGGGTGGGGGATTTTAACAAGCAAGTGAGGCGAGGGGTGGAGACCCCAGGTCTTGGTGCCAAGAGTCTAAATCTGAAAACAACTGATTGGTCAGCATCTACCCTGTCCCCCAGGGCAAGGCCCTGAGGCCCTGAAGCAAGGCAAATAGATGGGGAAAAGGTGGAAGCAGTGACAGATTCTACTTTCTTGAACTCCAAAATCTCTGCAGACAGTGACTGCAGCCATTAAATTAAAAGACGCTTGCTCCTTGAAAGCTGTGACAAAACTAGACAGCATATTAAAAAGCAGAGACATCACTGGGTCGACAAAAGTCTATCTAGTCAAAGCTATGGTTTTTCCAGTAGTCATGTACGGATGTGAGAGTTTGACCATAAAAAAGGCTGAGCACTGAAGAATTGGTGCTTTTGAACTGTGGTACTAGAGAAGACTCGAGAGTCTTTTGGACCGCAAGGAGATCAAACAAGTCAATCCTAAAGGAAATCAGTCCTGAATATTCATTGGAAGGACTGATGGTGAAGCCAAAGCTCTGATTCTTTGGCCACTTGATGCGAAGGGCCGACTTATTGGAAAAGACCCTGATGCTGGGGAAGACTGAAGGCAGGAGGAGAAGAGGAGGGCAGAGATGGTTAGATCGCGTCACCCATTCAATGGACATCAATCTAAGCAAACTCCAGGAGATAGTGAAGGACAGGGAATCCTGGTGTGCAGCAGTCCATGGGGTCACAGAGTTAGATATGACTTAGCTTCTGAACAACAACAGCGACAATCCCACTGAGCCTGGCACACAGCAAGCACTCAGTAAGTATCTGTTGAATGAATAGCAGTAGGCATCACCGTTACCTAAAGGGTAATGGTGGACCTCGGAGAAAGCAATGGCACCCCACTCCAGTATTCTTGCCTGGAAAATCCCATGGGCGGAGGAGCCTGGTAGGCTGCAGTCCATGGGGTCGCTGAGAGTCGGACACGACTGAGCAACTTCACTTTCACTTTTCACTTTCATGCATTGGAGAAGGAAATGGCAACCCACTCCAGGGTTCTTGCCTGGAGAATCCCAGGGATGGGGGAGCCTGGTGGGCTGCCGTCTATGGGGTCACAGAGTCGGACACAACTGAGCAACTTCACTTGCACTTTTCACTTTCATGCATTGGAGAAGGAAATGGCAACCCACTCCCATGTTCTTGCCTGGAGAATCCCAGGGATGGGGGAGCCTGGTGGGCTGCCGTCTATGGGGTCACACAGAGTCAGACACGACTGAAGCGACTTAGCAGCAGCAATGGTGGACCTAGGGCTGAGTGTGCAGGCCCCAGGCTATGATGTCTCACAGAGCGCTCACCCCGCCCTTGCTCTGGGTGCCATCTTTTCTCATCCAACACAGAGACAATATGCTTTTTATTCCTGAGACCCAGAAAAGACCAGATTTCCTCTGAATTCCCCCCACCTCCTATTTAGTCATCTATTTCTAGTGATCCATGCTGGGAGTAGTGGGAGGTGGCTCTTTATCTTTCCTGCTTCCTCCCTTAAAGGAGTCCTTAAGACTGCACCAGGCCCCCAGTGAATGCCTGCTGGGTTGCTCAGTGAATGAATGAATGCACACCACACAAACGAGAATATCTGACTAGGAGTACATGAGATGCCAGTTTGAAAGCCAAGGCCACCAGCAAAGGCTTCAGGATCGTTTGGAGAAAGTCTTGGGTAGGGGAGCTGGAAGTCTGGTTTCACACCTCCACCCTGCCACTGCAGCCCCATACCAGGGATTTGCCGTCTCTGTGCCTTAGTACCCCCATCTATATAAGGGGGGAGGACTAAGACCGCCTGTCTTCTAGGGTTACTGGGAGGATTCAGAAGTTAATTCAATTCATGTAGCTGACTTCACAAGGTGACTGGGGCACAGAGAAAGCATTTGATAGATGTTAGTTACCATCTGGATGAAAAGGAAACTATGTTAACAGGAAAGCCTCCTAAGCTTAAAAATAACAACACAACTTTTCAGGAGGGTCTGCTTTTTGGCCAAGCACTGAAAGCAAATGTATCCTGACTAGGAGCGGATCCAGAGCAGGGGTGAGGACAAGCCGAGAGGATGAGCCGAGAGAACAGGGCAGAAGGGGAGAGCGGAGCAGAGATGAAAGGGTAATTCGTGCATTCTGATCCTCTCATTGTCCCCCAGCCGCTTCTCCCATGCGATCCAGGGCCCAGGAACTTCCCTGGGGCCTATCTCATTTCCTCAGCAGACAGCCCCCAGCCACCCACCCCCAGTTGAGGTTCCCCCAAGCCGGGGCACCCAGCTCGGGGCTCCTGGGCCTGTAACCCGATCTCCCCGGTCTGCTCCACATGGGATGAAAGATGGCCTGGAAATCTAAGGGGTGTTATTGTGTCTGGCCAGCCCCGGCTGAGTGTCCACACACTCGCTCACCGGCCCCCCGGCTCTGGGTAAGGAGTTTTCGTTTCATACATCATCAGTCACATCTTGCAGAAGCGATTTTGACCAAGTCAGCATATGTCTCGAAAGCAATAAAAAGAAGAAAAGAATCCCGCTGACACACACATTCAGTGGGAGGTCGGGACCTCATCTTCAAGGGCAGGACTCTGCTACCATCTGCCCTGGAGGAAGCACAACAGGCCTGGGGGCTCCCTGGGGCCCCAGAACAGCCAAGGGAGGCTGGGGCCACCCCCTCTGTCCACCCACCTGGCCAAGACCTGGTGACCTAGGCCTCAGAGCCCAGTAGGGAATAGGGGGCCGAAGCCTCCTCATGCATGGGCTTTAAAATCCTTTTGTCCAAAGAGATCTACGTTAGAGAGGAAATGATTTTAGCACACCTGCAATTCGATGTTGCTTTCCATGCACAGCTCTCGTTGCGCTGGAGATGGAGACACATGCCTGCTCAGGCTGGGACTTTCTCTGCGCAATTTTTTAAACAGAGAAGTAAGATACTAAACAGTTTATATCAGTGTTAAATACATGTGGCAGTAGCCACCGCTCCAAATGAAAAACATGAACATCAGAAAGACACACACACACATACACCCCTCCAGAAAAAGCTGATGCCCAAGGTGAGATTTCCATGGTCTTCCAAACAACTAATGGCAAGATATGGTTTTATCACTAGCTTGCCTATGATTTCTTCCTTGATTGGGAGGCAATCTGAATGGGTTTTGAGAACTAACTAGTCTCAGTTCAGCTTTAGAGGAAGCCCTTTCTCCCTCCTAGACATGAGTAAGAGCTCTGACTAGTCCAGAGCTTTCTATTCCACTGGACACCTGCTAAGCCCTGCACTGCCTTAGCCCATGTCACCCGCTGATACAGAGGGATTCTATTCTACTTCTCAGACCACAGGAAGGAGACTGGGACTCTGAGAGCGCCTTGCCCAAAGTCACTCAGCTCACTCAAAACCACATCCATCTACGCAGCCCAGGCTCCTCACCTTCTAGTGGTTTAATGGTCTGGGAGGAGATCTTGTCTCCTCTGCTTGATTCTAAAGCGACACTTCTCCATTGCCACTGTGCACACATCCCTGGGGAGCTGTCAAAATGCAGATTCCCACACAGCTGGTCTCACTGGGGCCTGAGATTCTGCACTTTCACCCAGTACCCAGAGGGGTGCAATGCTGCTGGTCCAAGGACCCCGAATGTCTAAAGTTACAACTAGCTTTCCCCTTAATTCCACTAAAGGGGACCATGAACATAGACATGATGACAGCTAGTTAGGAACGCCAGGCCCAGATACAACAGGGAAGGGGTGAGAACCATAGTGAATCGTGGGTGATACCTTCTGGGAGTTTGATTCCAATGTACCAGGTAGTTCTAATTTTCAAGAGAAGCTGGGAATTCAGGTTTGCATGTGACCACTCTCATGAGCATCTGTTGGCAAAGACTTCCATTTGTTTTTGAATTGTGAGACTAAACAAAACCCCCTCTACCAGTCAGATTCTGAAGGCTGCTTGCCTCTGGCCTTATAAAAGGCTCTGCTTGTTTGGGAGGACTAAAGCAGCCTTCGCCTAACCCCAAGCCAAAGGAGCACCATGGCTAGGACATTTCTAAGCAGATTCCTTTAATCCACTGTTCGGGAACAGAAGCAGAAAAGATAGGACCTACCACTTCCTCATCCCCAGGCAGAGTTCAACTCCCTCTCCAACTGCTTTTCTGATAAATTCACCCTCCGCCTCACCCTGGGTCAGAAATCACCTAGAAACTTCAAAACCCAGAATTCTTTCTTTAGGAGCAAGAATACTGGTCTTCTAAGCATCACCCTTCTTCCAGCTCCTTTCTTAGGTTTGGGAATTTCCCATCTTGGGAAGCAGACCCTGCCCTCCATTCCCCCCACCCCCGAATAGTAGCCGAACATCCTGAGATGCATTGTCCCAGCCTGCTTTGCAGCCAGAGCATTGGCATGTGACCAAGTCTCAGCCAATCAGAGGCATCCACCCCAGAAGCTATTATTCTTCAGAGCAATTTGGGGCCATGTTGCCAGCTGCAGAGCCCCCAAGCCCTCAAAGTTCTCTGGCCTTCCTGGGAGTTCTGTAAGCCTCCCTAGATCCTCTGATGAACACTTTTTCTGCACCGGTTAGCCCCAGATGGTTTCTGTTGCCCACAGCTGTGAACCCTGCTGGATACAGCATCAGGGAGCTAAAAGGGGCCGTGGCTATCACGTGATCTAAAGTTTACAGACCTCCTTTTTTTCAGCAGCTGAAAATTTTGGTCATGAAGCTTTCCACAAATGGCCAAGACAGAAAATAGAAGCATATCTTCTCTGATTTAGTAGAGCAAGAAAGTGGGTAAGGTTGTTACACTTAGCAAATTAAAATATAGGATGCACAGTTAAATTTGAATTCCAGACAAAGAATAATTTTTAGTATGCTGTCGTCATGTCTGACTCTTTGCGACACCATGGACTGCAGCACTCTAGGCTTCCCTGTCCTTCACTGTCTCCTGGAGTTTGCTCAGACTCGTGTCCATTGAGTCAGGGATGCCATTCAACCATCTCATCCTCTGTTTCCCCCTTCTCCTCCTGCCCTAAATCTTTCACAGAATCAGGGTCTTTTCCAATGAGTCAACTCTTAGAATCAGGCAGCCAAAGTGTTAGAACTTCAGCTTCAGCATCAATCCTTCAATATCCAATGAACATTCAGAGTTTATTTCATTTAGGATTGACTGATTTGATCTCCTTGCAGCCCAAGGGACTCTCAAGAGTCTTCTCCAGCATCAAAACTTGAAAGCATCAGCTTTTAGTATTAGTATGTCCTATGGGTTACTTGGGACATATTTATGCCGAAAGTTTCTTTGTTTATTGAAAAACATGTTTGATGATTTAAACCCAGTTACAACCCAGAGGCAAACTGTGGAGCCCGATGTTGTACAGTGAGTCAGGGCAGAGCTTGGATTCCAATTCAGGCTCCTGGCTCCCAGAGTCCCAGGAGATCTTCACTGCTCTACACCATGCTTCTCACCACCTCTCCTTCTTCTTCCTTCTCTTCCCTTCCTCCCTGTGTTTCTGACTTTTTTTTTTTTTTAAGAAAAATTATTCTTTCCTTTACTTTGAGTTTTATCTTTATTGTCTCCTCCTCTGTCCTGCAGGCATACCCTCACTCTAAATAGGTTAGCCCTGACTCATGTGAAAAGATAAGTTGGAAAGATGAACAGATCTGAACTCGCCTTTTGCGTGATGTGAAGACTAATGAGAGTTAACATTAATGACACTGCTGCCTGGTGTTGAGCACATTACTGATTATCTTTTTTTTTTTTTTTTTTTTTTGGTGTCATGCAGCATGTGGGATCTTAGTTCCCTGAATGGTGGGATTGAACCTATATCCTCTGCAGTGAGTGCCAGGTCTTAACCACTGGACTGCCAGGGAAGGCCTATTACAGATTATCTTGAATCTTCTAATAACCCTGAAATCAGATGCTGTGTCTCCCATGTCACAGATGAAAACATGGAGACACAGACATCAAAAAACTTGGTCAAGACCAATTGGCTAATGAAGGCCAAAGCCAGTATTCAAATCCTGGGCAACCGGACTCTGACTCCCTTATTCCCTCCAGCCACACCTCTGCATTAAATCCAGCTCACAACTTTTATTTCCATAGCTTACACGATGACTGACTGCTGAGTAAGGCTGCCAGATTTAGCAAATAAAAATATAGGTCACCCAGTTAGATTTGAATTTCAGATATACATGATTAATTTTAAAATATTATGGCCCAAATGGTGTGGGACAGATCCTAAAACTTAGTCGTTGTGTATCTGAAATTCAAATTCAGTTTAACTGAGGATCCCGTATTTTATGTTTGGCAATTCTACACTAAGGGGCTCTTCTGAGTAAAGCCAGAAGCATCAGTTGTGTCCTCCCTCAGGACCTTTGCACCTGTTGCACCTTCTGACTGGAAGGCTCATCTGCCAGTATGCCCATGGCTCCCTCCTTCACCTCCTTTAATCCTCTGCTCAAATGTCATTTAACCACTGAAGCCTTCCTCACCCACCCTACCAGAAATCACAGTGTCTCCACATTCCTGTCTTCCTTATCTTCCTCTCCATGTTTTTTTCTCTACAATACTTGCATACATTTGTACTCAGTCGTGTCCGAGTCTTTGTGACCCCATGGATTGTAGCCCGCCAGGCTCCTCTGTCCATGGGATTTCCCAAGTAGGAATACTGGAGTGGGTTGCCATTTCCTTCTCCAGGGGATCTTCCTGACACAGGAATTGAACCGGCACCTTTTGCATCTCTTGCATTGGCAGGTGGAATCTTTACAATTGTGCCACCTGGGAAGCCCTCTACAATACTTACCACCCCCTGAAATATTATACAGTTACATGTTTAATGTTTCCCACCCTGCACAGATTTAGGGCTGATTTGTTCACTAGAGCCCACAAGAGTGTCTCGTGTACAGTTGATGCTCACACATACTTGTTGAGTAAATGAATTCATTCCTTGAGCGCAAGTCTTGGTTTCTGTCTAGACACTGCCTGACTCAGAATCAGGAGCTGGCACCCTGTCCCCAAGGCAACATCCCTAATGCCACCTTTTAGTCCAGCATCATGGGTGACCAAACAACCTCCACGATGGCTGCAGATTAGAGAAGCCATGTATTCAAGTATTCAAGTGTGGTTTACCCTTCTCATCTAAGGGCTTATACCCCAGACAACTGAGTCCCGGGAGTACAAACCCTAAAAGTCAACTTTTCCCATTAAAAAAAAATTTTTAATTAAAAAAATTAAAAAAGAAAATTTTTTTTTAACCCAGTATTCGGAGTGTGTGCAAGCTGCCTGCCCCCAGGAACACTGCAGACAACAATGTAAAGCACTTCCGTGTCAGATGGAAGGAAAACACTTACATACATTCTTATCAGCAATAAGCTAAATAGTCTGGGTTTCCAAGCACATTATCTGCATGACCACATCTAATCATCAAAGCTCTTTTGAAATCAGTATTTTGAAACCAGCCCTTTTACACATGAGGCAACTGAGGTTCAGAAAGAGTAAGCAATTTTTCCCAGAAAGCAATGGAATCAAATATGAACTCAGAGAGTCTGATATCAGGCTCTGAGCCCATGTTCTTATCTATAAAACAAATGTAATAGCAGTTCCTCCTGGCTGGGATGTTGTGTGAAGTATCTGCATGGGCCTCGGTGCCCACCACAAGCAACTCTGCCCCTTTTCCAATCAGAAATGATTATACTAGAGGTGGCCACCTAAGGGCCACTCTTCCAGGCTAGCCAGAGTGATCAATGGCACGGCTTAGAGCAAGACTTATCAGACCAGAGCAAGGTTTATCAAAGTCACTCTCTTTCATATTCAAAGTAGAAAATTCCTGAGAAATGAGGCTTATGAGAAAACAGTAGTGAGTCCAGGCCAGGAGATAGAAAGTGAAGAGAGCATAGCTATGATGGGCTGTGGGCAAGCTGGCGTCACAAAGCTCAAGGCCACAGTGTCCAGAGGCACAGGTTGTACGCTGCATTCCCCTGGATCCCCAACCCCCTCCATGTCTGAGAGTGCTGACCTCCAGTCTTTTGCAGTGCACACCATGAGTGACTGTCTCTGGCGACCTGGGAGTTTTATTTNGGGCAAGCTGGCGTCACAAAGCTCAAGGCCACAGTGTCCAGAGGCACAGGTTGTACGCTGCATTCCCCTGGATCCCCAACCCCATCCATGTCTGAGAGTGCTGACCTCCAGTCTTTTGCAGTGCACACCATGAGTGACTGTCTCTGGCGACCTGGGAGTTTTATTTATTCATGATTTGTTCACGTTTATATACTGGGCAGTCTCTATACAAGCCCTGCAGTAGCAGCAGTGGAAAAACATTCACACTTTTTTCTATTCTAGTTGGAGGAGACAGACAAGACATAAGAGTGAATGACAAGTTCCAAAGAGGAAAATAGAATCAAGAGAGAGCTCAGAGCAACAGGAGGGGAAGGCCTCTCTGAAAAAGATGTGTGAGAACAAACCAGGCATGTGACCAAGTGCTCCTGGTGGAGGAAACAGCAAGTGCAAAAGCCCCAAAGTGAGTCTCGAGAGCATCCTGGCCGCTTGACTCCAGAAATCATTTCTAACTCCACGTCTTCCTGGGGTGTGATGGTTCCCTGTGCCCAGATCCCCAGACACTAGTGCCTTTAAGATCCCCACGTATTCCTTGGGTTGGATTAAGCGGGTGCCTAGTTCTTAGAGCTGAAAGAACTCAGCCTGAATCAGCCTGGGTCCCTGTCCCCAAGCAGAGTTCAGACACTGTGTTGCTGGGTACTCATCCACCTCTCCTGCTCTGTTGCTTACCATCCTCATCTGCCAGACTCATCCCCAGCTGCCTGTGCAGCTAATGTTCCCGGTACATTATCTGCAGCTGGAAAACCAGGAAGCATGATGTTCCCGGACATCAAAGAGGTTACAAAGATTGCAGTCACCCCAGAGCCAGACCTTTTCCTGCAGCTGCTGTTTAGATACTGAATCTGGCATTTTTTCTCCAGGGCTCTAACGAAGGGTAGAAGCTACCAATGTCCCCAGCCGTCACTCCCACCCCCGCCATAATCTGGGGCTCTCATGTCCCTCCACATCTCTGGCACTGTAGCCCTGCTTTTGCTTTTATGGAGTAATATTCTTTGATTCCAAATGCCTTGTGGGAATTTGCTGGGGCTGGGAGGTGGGAACCTGAGAAACAAAAGGATGATTTACAGTCATTCAAAAGCATCATTCTTACCAGAAAATTTAATTTACAGACTTTCGGTTCTTTCATTTCCATTTTTGAAAGAGAAAAAAGAAAATCAATTGAGGCACACTGAGTTCAAGGCATCTGCATCTTCAGAAAGCCTTCTTGGCATTAAGCAATAAACAGGCCAAGCAGATAAAACCACCCTGTGTTTAAAAAGCTGGTCTGTCTCCGAGGCAGAATTTTTATAGATAAAACAACGGAATGAGACTCAGAGAAGTCATCTTGTAAAAATGATCCCACGTCGACACAGAGCTCCTCACTCGGGAAGTGAACCCTATAAGAGACAGGAAGGTTGGGGGGATTTAGATAATTCTCGACTTTTGGCTTCAAAAGACTCCCTTAAAGCCCCGTGTCGCCTAGATGCATTTTTATGTTGCAAAATTTCTTCCACACCTCTGCTGTCTCATCACTTGAAATGCCCCTTCTCCCTCTCCGATCATCAAAACGACCAGACGGGTCCTGCAGAAAAAGGAATGTCTGGTAAGGAAGGTTTAAGAAATGATGAGTTCAGAAAGCATCGGCAGGCTTCTTCACTGTTGGTCCTTCGCTGCTGGCTCCTCAGTCTTTAATTAGAGTCACGGTTTCCCTGAGCTGTGACAGCAAGTCAGGGGGCTGTTGGGAGCCAGTGCTACGAGGGCAAATCCAAGTGGTGCCGCTAAAAAGGAGCTCCGTCCAGGAGTGCTGGGCCAGGGGCTCACGGTGCTTTCTTCTCTGTGCCTTTGTTTCTCTCTTTCTCTTCTGCTTCAGCATCTGTCTAAACGTTCATTATTTCCTACCACAGATGGGCTTCATTTGCATGGCAGGAGGTCTCAGCCACGGATGCCTCCAGTGCTGACTGGTGAGCCTGGGAAGGGTTGGGGTGGGAGTGGCATCCCACTCCCAGGAGAGGATGTCCAGGTCTTGGTCACCTTGTGGACCAGGAAATGGTCACCTGACTGCCCCTGGGCCAGAGTAGGGGTCACGATAGGGGACTGTATGCTTACTAGACTTCAAAAGGTACTGCTTAGGGACTTCCCTGGTGGTCCAGTGGTTAAGATTCTGTACTTCCACTACAAGGGGCTCAGGTTCCATCTCTGGTCAGGGGACTAAGATCTCACATACCCACATGTGGCCAAAAAAGAAGAAGGGTTAGGGTTTGGACTAGAAGGTGATGTAAGTTGAGATGTGTTTGGCTGCAGGGAAACTCTGGCTGGTGTCTTAAATAATATGATCTAAAACATCATATTATTCAAATACTCAAATACTATCAGCTATTTCAAATCCTAAAAGATGATGCTATGAAAGTGCTGCACTCAAATATGTCAGCAAATTCCAATATGCTGGAAAACTCAACAGTGGCCATGNAAGCGTATGATCCAAATGTCCACAGTACCAAGGCTGAGGAACCCTGGGCTAGAATAAAGTGACCCAGACTCATGGCCAAGACTGGAAGGGCCCAGAGCCTGTTAAAAGTTAGGAAAGATGGAATTGCTTTCTGCTGGGCAGGGGCACAATTCCTCCCTCCCAAATGTGTCAGAACAGCAAGGCAGGGGGACTGCTGCTCTCTGAAGCAAGGGCTTTGGGGTTAGCCTTTATTTGGCACTAAATCATCTTAAATTGCATGGGGAAATGGAATACAATTCAAGTTATATTACTAATCAATCTTTCAGTGGAATAAATCACGTGGGACAATATTCTATTAAATCTGTAAGTAATTAAAGGTCACGGTGGACTTTGTGGGAGAAACTCTGGACTTTCATCAACCTTCGCTCATGCTCACCCCCACCCCAGAAAACACACCTGCTTCTATCACAGGGGACTGTCAGGAGGTAAACTGTGCTTCTTATGTGACATATTGATTTATTAATCACGTCCCTTTTTCTCCAAGAAGTAATGGGAAGGGGCTGATAGCAGAGAACTTTGAACAGAGAAGAGGGAGAAGCTTAGGATCAAATCCTGAGCTTTGAGTCTCAGCCCAACCAGCTGTGTAATCTTGAGCTACCTGCCCAGCCCACATCCCACACCGGCCCCAAAACTTTGGGTTTTCTCATCTATAAAAAGGGAATAAAAATAATCCCTTTCTCCTAGGGTTCTTACCAAGATTAAAATGAGATCAGGGATTTAAGCGGCTTAGCATTCTCCCCAGCCCTGGGAAAAATTCAGGAGATGCTAGTTATCTTTCTGGTCTGGCTATGTCCTTCTGCAGATCCAGCAAAGTCTGGAGTAATGAGATCCCCTCTGTATTCCTGGGGCACCCAACTTCTCTACATCCACTTAATTATATTGGCCCTGAGGACATGTGTGACTTGGAATTGCCCTTCTCCTTGAGAACGTGAGCTGTATGAGAGCAGACCACCTCTGCCGTAGCGCTAGGCACAAGAACACAGCAAGCACTCAGTAAATGCTTGTGAAATGAATGAACAGTGAAGAGAACATCTGAGCAGTATCAAGAGCCTGGATCTCAAGTCTTTTCTCTCCAAGTTACTAGCTGTGGACTTGGAATTTCAGAGCCCACAGCCTTCTCTTTCTCTCTCGAATACTGAGTGCACCAGGAGGTGCTGCCCCCTCTACCTTCAAGGAAGTCTGACTCCACCCACTTCTCCCACCAGCACCTGGACTCCAACCACCATCACCTCTGCCTGGAGAGCCTCCTGCAGGAGCCCAGGCCACACTTCACAGTTGTTCCACCCTTCTGGTTGCCCTTCTTTACTTCCCATCCCTTCCCAGCCATCCTGGCCTCTCCCAGTATCAGCACCCAGACCACCCATCAAAAACAGCCTCTTTTACTCTGCAGTTTACACACTGATGGTACTGCCCCTGAGTTAGACACTCTCAAGATTACTTTTATTTAAGGTTCTTCAGGAATTGGATGACACTGAGCCACAAGACAACTCCTTTCATGCTATCCCCCTTGTTTTCAAACGTTTCTTGGTTTTTCCCTCCCCTCACAATGGACTAGGTTCTTGGTGGCTAGAGGTCTTGTGGGGGGTACTCTAATTTCATTTTAGCTATTACAGACAACAAAAACCAAAGCATTATATATCTTGCTTTTTTTTTCTTGAAACTGAAGGTGTTAGTTTCTCAATCATGTCCAATTCTTTGAGACCCCATGAACTATAGTTTGCCAGGCTGCTCTGTCCATGGGATTCTCCAGACAAGAACACTGGAGTGGGTAGCCATTCCTTTCTCCAGGAGATCTTCCCAACCCAGGGATCAAACTCAAGTCTCCTGCACTGGCAGGTGGATTCTTTAACATTTGAGCCACCAGAAAAGACAATTTCCTGATGCATACAGTAAGCTAACCTCCTAGGAGTCAGATCCAATTCTGAATTCCATTAGCAACCTTTATCTTGCTGCACTCTTGCTGTTTCACACCATAGGTGACCATGTGGTCATCCAGGAATCAAAATCTCCTCATCCCACACCCTTTCATCCTCTCTTCTCAAGCCACATGCTTCCATGAGCCTGTGCTGGGCTAATTAATCCCACTTCTGACACCAACCATATGCTCTCTTTGTACTCTTCTCAGCTCTTCTAACACCAAATGTGTGTGTGGGTTTTTTCCTACAGCAACCAGTTCTCCAACTCTCTGTATACCAGTTGGGTATCCTACAATTCAGTTCAATCCTGATACTAACACCTGGAATTAGACCCCATATATTAAGGGCTCAGTCCCAAAAGAGTAACCTGACATTAGATGTCAATCACAAGTCCTGGACCTCCTGCACTTCTGACCAACCAGCTATAAATTGGGGGTTCCCATGACCGCCAGTCTCAATAATTTGCTGTACCTGCTCACGGAACTCAGAAACACATTACTTACATTTACTGGTTTATTACAAAGAATGAAAATGAACACCCAGGTGATGAGGTGCACAGCACAAGGTTGGGAATGGTCAAACCAGGTCAAACCAAATACTCCTGTTCCTGTGGAGCTGGAGTGCTCCCCCATCCCAGCACGTGAATGTATTTGAGAACCCGGACATTTCCTGGACATCATCTTTTAGGGTTTTTTTATGCAAATTCCAGTCTTCCCTGGTGGCTCGGTAGTAAAGAATCCAGCTGCCAGTGCAACAGACACAATTTGATCACTGGTCAAGGAAGATTCCCCTGAAGAAGGAAATGGCAACCCACTTCAGTATTTTTGTCTGGAAAATCCCATAGACAGAGGAGCCTGATGAGCTACAGTCCATGGAGTCGTAAAGAGTCGGAAATGATATAGCAATTGAACAACAACAACAACAGCCATGGAAGTTTCATCATGTAAGCATGATCAGTTATTAACTCATTCCCCAGCCCCTCACCCTTCCCCTGAGATTGAGGGGATATGGCTAATAGCCCTAAGCTTCTAACCAAGATCAGGTCTTTCCAGTGACCAGCCCCCATCATGAAGCTACTTAGGAATCTACCAAGGGATGCCTCATCAGAGCAAAAGATGTTCCTATCACAAAATTCCAAAGGATTTAGGAGCTCTGTGTCAGGAACTGGAGTCAAAGGCCAGATAGTAGGCGAAAAAAAAAAAAAAAGGATGCTCCTATCATCCCTATTACTCAGAAAATTCCAAAGGCTTTATAAGTTTCCCGTTATATGGAAGCCTCTCCACTCCACTCCTATCTTCCTTCCTGTTCCTACCAGTATCTGTAATAGTTTGCACCCATCTGCTGTATGTTGTCTTTCTCCCTCATTGGAGCAGGGACTTTATTTTCCTTATCACTCTATTCCTAATGCCTAGACATTAGGACCATTTTTAAAAATCAAGAAATATTTATTGAATGAATATAAAGATTTAAAAAAAAAAAAAACTGATGATTGATTACTTAATGATGAAAAATTTAATTTAGATTTGGAAGCCAGACTGCTTGAGTTCAAATTCTGGCTACTCTACATTCCATTGAATGTCCCAGGGTATGTGATTCTAACCACAAGAACTTTGGTCTCCTCATCCATAAAATGATGAACAATTTCACCCATCCCTGAGGCTGTTGCAAGGATTAAGCAGTGTCCCCAGTACATGCTGACAGCCCAGTACCAGCATGTTGGAGACATTCAGGAACTCTCTGTGGAATAAGTTAATGTCTGTGGTGCTGCAGAAGGCTCTTGAGAGTCCCTTAGACAGCAAGGAGATCAAACCAGTCAGTCCTAAAGGAAATCAAACTGAATATTCACTGGAAGGACTGATGCTGAAGTTGAATCTCCAATACTTTGGCCACCTGATGTGAACAGCTGACTTATTGGAAAAGACCCTGATGATGGGAAAGATGGAAGGCAAAGGAGAAGAAGGTGGCAGAGGATGAGATGGTTAGATGGTTATCACCAACTCAGTGGACACAAGTCTGAGCAAACTCCGGGAGATAGTGAAGGACTGAGAAGCCTGGTGTGCTACAGTCCGTGGGGTCACAAAGAGTTGGACACGATTTAGCGATTGAAAAACAATACAAAAACAATACAAAACCCTTAACCACTTTCAAAATACTCCTGTTGCAAGAAGAGGGACCCTTTCCAGGGCCTGAAACTCGGCTCTTGTCTAACACTCAGAAATGAATTTTCTGAGGAGACACATGTGCTGATAACGCAAGAGATTTTATTGGGAAAGGGTGCCTGGGCAGAGAGCAGCAGGGTAAGGGAACCCAGGAGAACTGCTCTGCCATGAGTCTCAGGTTTTATGGTGATGGGACTAGTTTCCAGGTTGTCTTTAGCTAATCATTNGCCTGAAACTGGGCTCTTGTCTAACACTCAGAAATGAATTTTCTGAGGAGACACATGTGCTGATAACGCAAGAGATTTTATTGGGAAAGGGTGCCTGGGCAGAGAGCAGCAGGGTAAGGGAACCCAGGAGAACTGCTCTGCCATGAGTCTCAGGTTTTATGGTGATGGGACTAGTTTCCAGGTTGTCTTTAGCTAATCATTCTGACTCAAAGTCCTTTCTAGTGGTGCATGCCTTGTTCAGCCAAGATGGATGCCAGAGAGAAGGATTCTGGGAGGTGGTTGGACATGTGGTGTCTCCTTTTTACTTTTCCCAAACTCTTCTGGTTGGTGGTGGCTTATTAGTTCCGTGTTCCTTACCAGGACCTCCTGTCGTAAAACAACTCATTCAAATAATTACTATGGTGCCTGGCGAGGGTAGGCGGTTTCAGTCAGTGCGCTTCCCTTAACACTCTTCCCTTTTTAACTGATTCAGGGGTTAGTGTTAGTTGCTCAGTTGTGTCCAACTCTTTGTGACTCCATGGAGTGCAGCCCACCAGACTCCTCTGTCCATGAGAATTCTCCAGGCAAGAATACTGCAGTGGGTTGCCAGGGATCTTCCTGACCCTGGAACCTGGGTCGATCGAACCTGGGTCTCCTGCCTTGCAGGAGGATTCTTTACTGTCTGAGCCACCAGGGAAGCCCCAGATTCAGGTAGAACCTTATGGAATTACTGATATTTGG
Organism: Neotragus moschatus; assembly: GCA_006410615.1. Classification (NCBI taxonomy): domain Eukaryota; kingdom Metazoa; phylum Chordata; class Mammalia; order Artiodactyla; family Bovidae; genus Neotragus; species Neotragus moschatus. The sequence continues at coordinate 637,894 of SJYA01001955.1, read as the reverse complement.
CCTTTTTTGACCTACACAAACAGAGCTCAGCCTAAATATGTAGGCAGAATAAATACATTACCGATCCTGTTTTGCACATAAGTAAGCCTTCCTGGTGGCTCAGACAGTAAGGCGTCTGCCTGCAATATAGGAGACCTGGGTTCAATTCCTGGGTTGGGAAGATCCCCTGGAAAAGGGAATGGCAGCCCACTCCAGTATTCTTGCCTGGAGAACTCCATGGACAGAGGAGCCTGGCAGGCTGCAGTCCATAGAGACATAAAAAGTTGGACACGACTGAGTGACTAACACACACACAAAGTCACAGTCAAGCAAAAGCCAGGGACCTTTCCAGGCTATGCAACTGGGAAACACTGGAGTCAGTCTGAATCCAGAACTTCTGGTCTGTGTTCTAATTTGGACCTTTGTGCCTGTAGGATAAACTGGCATAAGGTGCCAAGCGAATTTCAGAATCCCTTTGTTCCCTCCTGGGTGCAGGAAAGAGGCAACTGCCCAAACAGAGGTGCCGGCAAGGGGTGGGGGCAGCTGGAGGAGGGCCTGGCAAGGACCACTTTCCAGCTGAGGGGGAAATGAACTCTTTCTGTGATAAGCAGAGATGTCCCCCCGACCCCACTCCAGCCCCCAGGAGAGCCCAGCGGCGTCTAAGCACTCACAGGGCCTCCTTTCTTCCCGCCCCCTCCCTCCCCCATCTCCCCTCCCTGTCTTTCTTTCCTTCCTTCTCCCCTTCTTTCCTTCTTTCCCTTCTTCATTTTTTAATTAAACAACGACAGGATTCCGTTCTAGCGGTTTCACAAGAGGGGAAATCACTTAGCAACCTTCATTATTTTCAACTTAATAACTTCCTGGGGTGGGGGGAAGAGCCCAAGCCCCCGGTGGGTGAAATGCCTTGCTGGGTAAGCGGCTCAGCGGCTGGCTCTGCAGCAAATGAAGCATTTGACCAAATACTTCTCATATTTTCTCTCTCCCCGGTAAGCGGCTTTGTTTGGAGTGAACTTTTTTTTCCCCTCTGTGATAAACATGAGTGACTACAGTTGACTGCAATTTTTTTCAGCTGGCTGCAGCTTCAAAGGTTTTGGGGTTTTGAATTCCAGGCTTTTAAATTACTTTTTTTTTTTTTTTTTTTTTTTTTTTTAGAGAAA
>SJYA01001955.1:553905-631037 GCA_006410615.1 Neotragus moschatus | reverse complement strand
GGCATCCAGGAAACCCTTCGGTGGCCACAGACTTCTTAAGACATTTTCACATGAATTTTCTTTAATTTGAAAATGAAACAGGTGTCATCATACCCAGTCCCTTTGTGCCAGCTGGGTGATTTCCAGCAACCACTTAACCTCTGGGCTTTGTCTCCCCCGTCATAAACTGGTGTAACAACAGTTCCTGCTTCACGGGGTGGTTGTGAAGATTACAACAGGATGATACATAGACAACTGATGAAGCTCTGGGTGAATGTGATCTCTGGTCCTCAGTATGCCCTGATGGCAGGGCATACTTGGAAACAATCTTTCTGAAGATCAATATCAGAATATAGGTCAAAATATAAACCCTGCTTCTTACCAGCTGTGATCTCAAATACAGTAAAGCCCCCTGCATATGAATGAGTTCTGTTTCAAGAGCGCATTAAGTCCAAAAGTGTTAGCCTACTAAGACAATCAGCTATATAGTACTGTAATAGATTTATAATACTTTTCACACAGATAATTATAGAAATCAAACACAAAATATAAAGAAAATATTTTTAATCTTACAGCCCAGTACTTTGAAAAATACAGTAGTACAGTTCCAACAGCTGGTATACAGGGCCTGGCATCGAGTGAAAAGGCAAGAAGAGTTACTGGAAGTGGCAGAGGAGGTGGGCGATGGTAGAGCTGAAGGATCATCAACAATAGGAGACGGAGGGCAAGCTGCAGTTTCACTCACGCCTGGCGGTGATGGAATGCACGTTCGCATCTTGGAAGTCTGAAACTTGAAGGATTGCATGTAGGGGACTTACTGTCCTTTGGCCTTTCTGTGATTCAGTTCCACACCTATAAGCGGGACTAATAATGACTGTTTCAAAGATGGCTGTGTCTCCTGATTAATATTAGGATGGTTATTTGAGGCAATGATTTTCCTTTCTCAATTCCAGTGTTCAATTTCACAGTTGCTCAAATGCTTCGCAATGAATGCATAAGGCTGTTTGCTGCAGCAGTATTTGTAACAGTAGAGAATTAGCAACCACCTAAATAGCTACCCACAGGGGCAGAAATAATATAGGTCATTCATACAATAGATTCTTTGCAGCTGTTAAAAAAGAATGACTTTGATTTGGAATGACATCCAAGGTGTCTCTAAAGTTGAAAAAAGGAAGTGACTAAATAATTTGTAGAGTGTTATCCCATTGTTGTTTAAAAAAAATCATCAGAATACGCAAAAAAATTTCTAAGAGAATTTTCACAAACTGCTGATTTCAGAGGAAAGGGATTTGCTGTGACATTCGTGTTTCAGTATTTTTGCAATGAGACCACATGGCTTTTGTAATCTAAACATAGTCATATAATAAAGAGACACTGAAATGAAAATGGCTGTAACTGCCCTCCTCAGAAGAGGCAGAAGCTGAGCTTCTGGGAGTTGGTGGGAATCCATAGGCAAGAGGCTGACTCTGGAAAGGGGGAGAGCTGGGCTCCAGGGGTCAAATTCCACTGCACTGACCTGGAAAGGGCTGTCGCATACTTTGCAAAAGGAACCTCCAGTGCATCAAGTGTGACTTTGACCTCAGGGATCCTCAGGCCGGGCCAGGAGATATTTCAGTATTTAGAGGTGCAGGAATGGGGTGTGCAGTGCCCCGTATCAGTTGCTCCAGCTGCCTAGAGAGACCTCTAGGCTGCTCAGACCAGAGAGACCTCTAGACTGCTCAGACCAGAGAGACCTCAGGCTCAGAGCTGGCAAACCAGCTTCTTCCACCTTGGCATGTGACTGCTTCAAACTGGGAGTGGAGAAAGCAGATGGCCAGACAGGGGGCCAAGGCGATCACAGTCCTCCTCTCCTTTCTACCTCCTTCGGACTCTCCTTCCCAACCCCAACCACTCAGAATCCGTGAGACAGCACAGAGCTGTCTAGGTCACAAGTATAACTAGAGTGAGAGATTCTATGGGCTTTCTTCAGGCACGGTGTGCTCAGCAATTTTTATGGCTCATTTTATTTCATCTCCTGAACAAGGAGATTGGGGTTTGGTTATTATCTCCCTTTACACAGTCAAGAACATGAAGCTCAGAGATTTGAATAATTCATCTCAAACCACACACACTGCAATTGTGGAATTTACAAATTTGTAATGTGTACATCTTTTTGTACATACTATAATTTTTACTACTTGTAAAAACTAGAATTTAAATTCATCATATGTTGAAACCATCACACACACAAAAAAAAACCTAATAAATATTAATAAACCAACCAACATCCAAGAATGTCATTGCTAGAAAGTTCTTTAGATAGTCACATCATTGTCTGACAAATACTGATTGAGCATCTTCTGCGTACAAAACCCTGCCACCTGTCCTAATCTGGAGATGCCTGATAGTACGTTAAACAGTGTCTGACTCCTAAAAAGGACTTCAACAAGTGTTTCTGAATGAGTGAGTGAATGAATAAATGTGAATGAAAATTTTTACATATACTTTTTTTTCAATATGGAAGGAGCTTTTTTTTTTTTTTTTTTTTTAACCAAATAGCACTTTAGTCTGTTCAGTAGTTTTTTTTTTCATTGTTTATTTGGGTATGCTGGGTACTCATTCCTGAGCAGGCTTTCTCTAGCTGTGGCAAGCAGGGGCTATTCTTTAGTGGCGGTGCCTAGGCTTTTCATTGCTGTGGCTTCACTTGCTGTGGAGCACTGGTTCTAGGTGCACAAGCTCCGGTAGCTGCAGCGTGTGGGCTCAGTAGCTGTGGCATAGCTGCTCCTCAGCGTGTGGGATCTTCCCAAACCAGGGATTGAACCCGTGTCTCCTGCATCAGCAGGCAGATTCTTTACCACTGAGTCACCAGGGAAGCCTGATTTTTACATACACTTCTAACACTGAAAACCTACCCTAAAATTCCTGTGTCAAAAATCTGGATGGGAAAGAGATAGACTTGTCCTAGAAGACTAGGACAGCACATAGTTCAAAAATTTAAATGAGTGAATAAAATAACTCTCCACTCTAGTCCTATAAACCTCAATCTATCAGACTTAGCATTTATCTAAACTTTTCACAATAACTTTTGAAACTGGGCTTCCTGGGAATTCCCTCAAGGACTAGTGGTTAGGATTCTGGGCATTCACTGCTGTGGCCCCAGATTCAGTCTCTGTTAGGGAAACTGAGATCCCACAAGCTGCCAAAAAATAAAATAAAACTGGGCTTCCTTACACTAGCATCTGCAAGCTGGACAGATAATGAGGAAAAGTAAGTTTAGTAAATGTTAATTGTGAAACTTAGGCCACAGCATGTGTGTGCATGCTGAGACGCTTCAGTCATGTCATGTCCGACTCTTTGCAACTCCATGAACTGTAGCCCACCAGGCTCCTCTTCCATGGTATTCTCCAGGCAAGAATACTGAAATGGGTTGCTAGGCTCTCCTCTCAGGGCTCGAACCCGTGTGTCTTATGTCTCCTGCGTTGACAGGCAGGTTCTTTACCACTAGCACCACTTGGGATATGGGCCATAGGGCTACGAGCAATTGCTATGTGATATTTCCTCCCCTTTTCTATAAAATCTACCAGATGTCAGTGGAAGCTGCTGGGCTGGGTGTCAGGAAAAATCTTTGAAGAAGCTCAGCTCCCTGGATACTACCCTTCTGCCCCAGCCCCACTCCTCCTCGAGAAGGAGACTAAGGCTAAAACAATACACCAAGCTGGAGAGGCTGTCACGCGTTGCCAGTGGTACAGTTCCTCTGGAGGGTAATTTGGGAACATCTATCAAAATTTCAAGTTCACATGCCTAGCCGTGCCATTTCTAGGAACTAATCCTAGAGATCTCCTCTCACATGGCAGCAAGATCATTTCTGCACAATGTTATTAAATGTAGTTCTCTTGGGAACAGCAAAAGAGCAACCACAATCTACATATATCTAACAAAGGGAGCTGATTATATGACACATCCACAGTCAATTTCTTCATGCCTTAAGATGAAGAGATCCACACAGAGAGAAGCCTTGGTGGAACACCTGGACGCAGCCTTGCCTGAAGGCACTGGCTCTGCACTTTTAAGTTCTATGAGCCCGTATTTATTTTTCTGTTAAGCTGGTTTGATTAGGTTTTCTGTCACTAGCAACCTATAGAGTCCTGGCCATCCTGAGGCGGAATGCACAGGATGGCTTTTGATGTTGCTTTAGTGCCGCACCTCTGTGATCTGCATTGGGAGTTCTGTAGCCAGCTGCCAGCTCACGCTCCTGCCCAACAGGCTCGGGCTCCTCTGGAAGGCTTGGGGCAAACCATCAAGGCCACCCAACCTGGCTCCCTAACATCTGAAACCCTTTCTTCCTTTAATCCTCTTGTCCCCCACCCCATCTCTTCTCCCTCTTCCCTTTTTCAGAGGCTGTCTTCCTTCCTGCTTTCCTAAGAGGAAGAATTAAGGATGAATGAAGGCTGAGTGTGGAATCTAGAATCATATACATGAGATATCAAGCATCTCAGCTGTGTGACACGGGCAGATTACTTAACCTCTCTGAGACTTGGTTTACTTTTTGGTAAAATGGGGATAATACTTCCTACTCTTGACTCTTATAAATAAGCCATGTCACTGCATGGCCCATAGGAAGTACTCATCCATGTTGACTACTATTATTAATCTTGATGGCCTCTCCCCAGTCCTTGGCCCACTAATGCCCATAGCCACCGGTGACCTTGAGAATTAAAAAAGAGGAGGCCAGCCCTTGGCTATCTCCCAGGCGGTCTCCATGAAGTCATCTGCAGACACTGTTAGCGGATGACTTAACTCTCCAAATGAGGCCCACCCCAATGAAATGCCTGCCTGCTCAGCCAGGTTTTAAGAATATAAATACCACCATCGGCAAGATTCAAAGGCCAGGGCCGGGTAATGACTACCCCTTATGGGCCCTTAGTCTAAGGCATGTTCCAGCTTGCTAGGCAGGGCCTGGAGCTTCTCTTAGGTGAGGCTGTAGCAGAGAGCCTCGCCTTGCACGGAGCATTTCACCTCCACTTAAGGAATAAGAAGCACGCGGGAACTCTGCTGCCGGTTCTCTCAGCCCCCAGGCTCTGCAGAAATGGAACAGTCAATGAATGGACATTGGCCAGAAATGCAAAGTAACCCATAACTGAATTTAGCTTATGAGAGAATTGGAACAGCACGCCCACCCTAAACCATCACTGGGGCTGCTCCTTGGCTGTGAGCATCCTGGGCTGTGATATGTATTACTGGAGCTTTTTCCACTCACATAACACTCTTCAAACATCCTGCTGCTTGTATGAGATGCTCACCACCACATGACACTGAGGTCACACCCTAGTGTCCTTGCATAACTGGGATTCTCTCGAAATGACACGGATCAGTCCAAGACGTACTAGAAGTCATGGAATACAGTTTGGTGAGCTGGGTGTAGGCTTTGGAGCCAGTCCCTCTGTAAGAATTGGGAAGCGAGTAGTGAAACTGAAGTACATTGTCTGCATTTGACCCTCCACTACACTGCAAATCCCTGAGGGNCCCTGCAATGGGGCGCTTGCAAGCTGACAGGGAGAGTGGCCTCAGAAGGGGAGAAGTGGCAGAAATGTGGGAGGAAAGCCCAAAGTTATCAAAAACTATCAAAACTTCCCCACCCCACTCCCCACCAGTGAAGCTGGATTTGGAGTGCAAATAACAGGCCCCTCTCTGCCCGCCCAGCCCTGCAGACAAAGTGTCAGCTATGATGCCACAGCGTGTTTGTCCTCTGCCTCTGGCCGCTGAGTACGTGGCTTGCTTGGCCATCCCCCAAAAAATCCATCTTAACAAGAACATTCTAATTTTATTAGGGAGGCATGTGAGCCAGCATTTTTGGCTCGTCCCTGCCTCTCTGGGGAGCACGTCAGGACCAGCCATAATGCAGGGAGGAGCAGAAACACGACCAGAGGCTCTGAGCTGAGATCTCCAGGGGCAGAGAGGCACTTGATTCTGCAGGGTTTGCTGATCGCACAAGTCCTTCCACCTGAGAGGAGAATCAGTAGGGCTCCTGTCCCAAGAAAACCAGCCCAGTGTTGCGGACAAGCTCAGAGTTAGGGACAGGCCAGAATTCAAGTCCCAGCCCCACCTCTTTCTTGCTGGGAGCCCTGGGGCAAGTTTTTTAACCTCTCTGAGCCTCAGGTTCCTGTTGTGTGAATAACACAATAATAGCACCAATCTCAAAGGACCTTTAGGAGAACTCACCAAGAGCCTTTAATTGGAAACCCTTCCCCGTTCCTCCCCACCATGAGTGCCTCTCAGTCCCTGTTAACTTTAACTTTTACTCTGGTTACAATACTGAAGGGGCTTCCCAGGTGGCACTAGTGGTAAAGTGCCTGCCAATGTGGGAGACAGGTGAGATGCGCATTTGATCCCTGGGTTGGGAAGATCCCCTGGAGGAGGGGAAGGCAACTCACTGCAGTATTCTTGCCCGGAGAATTCCGTGGACAGAGGAGCCTGCTGGGCTACACAGTTCATAGCATCACATAGAGTCTGACACAACTGAAGCAACTTAGCATGCACAATGCTGAAGGGCTTCCGTGTTCTCTCGACTGTAAAGTTTGCCCTTTGTCCAACTCTCTCAGCCTCCAGGGATTGTGCTAAGTGTTTTACAGATATCGTTACCTAACTTGATTTTCCAAGCAAACCTATGACATTAGGACCACTGCAATACTTCTGACAGCAGGTCATAGGTCAACCAATTCAAATCAGATGGAATAAGAAGGAAACTGGACTTTCTTCCAGCACTTGATGTCTGCTGGCAGACTGGTCCAGGCAGGATTGGCATCCCTGTGAACTCTTCAAGGACCCAGGCTGTCTTCATCTTCTGGCTCCCCCATTGACAGCAGACCTGCTTCTTCCCTCATGGTCACGAAAGGCTACTGCAGCCCTAGCAGATGTGACAACATCCTAGTGAGAGGTATTTTCCTTATTTATGTCTATCAGGGATGGAAGATTTTCCCCTAAACCTAAGGCACAAAGGCTCTTGGGTGTCATCTCACAGGACCGGGGCACAGCCTTCCATTTAGTGCTGCAGTTCACTAGCAAGGAGTTAGCCTGAGTGTTCACCTTCCAGGGTGAGTGGTGGGCTTTGCCAGAAAGGAGGGGAACTGGGGAAGAGAGACAGTTGATGGTGTCTTCCCAGATGTTCACCCTTTATGAGGAATGAGTTGAGGTGCAGAAAGATGAAGCTGGGTATCTGACACTGCACTGCAGGTAGGTGCTGATTCTAGACCCACAGCCTGGCCACTGGTCGTCCTGAACTTTCCCACCTACAGTGTTAAAGAAATTCATCTCTAACCAAAGTCATCTTCTCTTATGCTTTCCTTTCAAAGTTCTGTTTTTCATACATAGGTTTTTAATCCACCTTGAATTGAATTTTGAGTATGATACATAGTAGGAATTTTTAAAAAAACTAACCTGGAAAAACAGTTGCTAAAGCACTATTTGTTTTTCAAGTAGTCCATCCTTTCCTTGTATCTTCAAGGTCACCTGAGTCACAGAACAAGTTTCCACTGTTTCACTCACCTATGTATCCATCGTTTCAAATCAGTCTCTCTCAAAAACTCGAGCTTTATAACAAATCTTGATGTCTTAAATTGCCCCATGATCTTCTTTCAATTTGTCTAAATTATTCTTGCCTCTGTTTCTCCATACAAGCTTTAGAATCAATTTGCTAACCTCTACTGAGAATGCATATTCCAAAAATAATTACTGGAATTTCATTGGGCCTAAGTTGTTTTGGGCACACACTTGTTTTTATAATACTGAATCTCATATCCACTAAAATGGTATATGTCTCCATTTACTCTGGCCTTCTTTCATGACCTTAAATAATGTTTTATGAGTTTTCCTGTAAAGATCTTATCAATATTCTCTTAATTATATTTCAAAAACCCATATTAGACTGAAAAGGATCTTCAAGATGATTGGATCCAATGTCCCACTTACAGATAAGAGACTGAATAGGCAGGTGGGTCTCCAGAGAAGATTCTAAGTGGGTACTTCCAGAATTGGCAGCTGTAAGAACAAGAAGGAGTAAGAGGTGGAGTGAGCAGGGGTGTGAGGAAGACTTATAGGGAAGATTGTCCCCAAGAATGGACAACACCAACCAGTGGAAGGAGGCAGCATTCTGTGTGAAGACACAACAGCATGGGGGAGATTGCAGGTGATGGCTGGAGCAAAGTAAATGAGATTCCCAAGTTCCAGGGGGCAAAGCTGATGCTATAGTTAACACACTCCAGCATCTTGCAGGGGGCCAGAACATATCCTTTAGCCAATAAAGCCAGACTTTCGATCAAATTGCTGAAAAGGGACACAGAAAAGATATGACCAGAGTTCTGAGCATGTGCTTATACTGACCGACATCTATATCATAACAGAAAGATAAGAATCATTATCATAATGACGGTTAATTTTTACTGAGCACTTACTATGTGATAGGCCCCTTTCTAAGCTCTTTACTATGAATGTTTGCATTAATTAATTAAGGAAATGTATTAATTCATTGAATCCTCCTAACAACCTATGATGGCTTCCCAGGAGGTGCCAGTGTTAAAGAATCCACCTGACAAAGCAGAAGATGCAACAGATGCGGGTTTGATCCCTTGGTGGGGAAGATCCCCTGGAGGAGGAAATGGCAACCCACTGCAGCATTCTTGCCTGGGAAATTCCATGGGCAGCATTCTTGCTTGGAAATCCCATGGACACAGGAGCCTGGAGGGCTACAGTCCATGGGGTCATAAAGAGCTGGACACGACTGAGTGACGAAGCACAGCACGTAGCACAGCTAATAACTGGCAGGACTCGAGTGTGAACCCAAGAATTCTGGCCACAGATAATGTGCTCTCAGCCACTATGAAAGCCAAGGTGAACTGTGCCTGTGGCTGGCAGGCTGGGCTACTCTCAGGGAGGTCCTTGCTCCTGGTTCTGACTGTGGAGGCTTGAACCAATCTTCTGAAAGAGATGCCAAACAAACTCCCCATCAAATGCGGTAGAAACAGAAGCCATTGGTCATTGGATGCCCTGTGATTGGGGACAATCGCCTGAGAGGTTCCCCAACCCTGAATTTGGTGACTGCTCCTTTCTGCCTGCCTTACTGCTGTTTTCTTTCCAGAATTTACCTTGTCTAGACAACATGCTAATGAGTTACCTGAGAAGGTCTGAATGGCTGGTAGCGCTTCTTAATGAAACCCACTTGTTCAATAGAATGGCTGGCGGATAAACCCAAGTGGCAGACTGGGCAGGGATGCTGAGTGGCCCTGGGATAGTTGAGTTCAAGGACTGTCCAGCCACCAGCATCACCTCCACATGCAAGAGAATAAACAGCTCCAAACTGTGGGTATCATTTTCAACATAGGTAGAAGAAAGAGGGCCTTGAGGTAGAGTAATGCCTTATCTGCTGTTCCCTCTACAGTGGAAGGCCAGAGGACAACTCCCACTAAAGCTATAAAATAAGGCAATAACCCTAACCCAAGATTCTGATGGCTCAGCGGGTAAAGAATCTGCCTGCAATGCAGGAGACACAGGAGATGTAGGTTCAGTCCCTGGATTAGGCAGATCCCCTGGAGGAGGAAATGACAACCCACTCCAGTATTCTTGCCTGAAAAATCCCATGGACAGAGGAGCTGGGCGGACTACAGTCCGCGGGGTTGCAAAGAGTTGGAAACGATTGAGCACACACATCACCACCAACCCTAACTCACTGCCTGTTTGTACTGCTGCTGATCCACCTGAGTAAAACTTATCTGAGTAGCTTTTGTATACCAGGCAGGGCTCTAAGTGCTGCAGGTACAGCAGTGAACAAAATCAGACAAAGCCTGACCTCATGGAGCTTAGACTCTAGTGGAAGAGGCAAACAAGCTAAATATAATATAATGTCAGGCAGGGAACAGGGCAGGGACAGGCATTAAAGCAGAGCAGAGTCCGCAGATGCAGGGTGATTAAGAAAATGGGTGACACTGAGCTGTTCACCAAATATTTTTGGTTCTCCTTCCAGATACCTATGACTACCTTTGGCCACAAAACGTGAATGAAAGTGACAGGTGTGACTACCTGGAGGACCTGCAGAGCCACCACGTGCTTCTCCACCCTCCTGTCCTGCGGCCACTGTAACCGTGAAAACACAAGCAGAGATGGAGGGACTTCCCTGGTGGTCCAGTGGTTAAGACTCTAGGCTTCCACTGCAGGAAGTGGAGTTTCTATCCATTGTTGGGGAACTAAGATCCCACCCACTGCACTGCTGCAAAAAACAAGTAGAGATGGAGCCTTGGGTTATCATCAGAGCCCCCAGGTGATGACACCAGGTATGCAATGTGTGTGAGAGGTGAGCACTGGCTGTGCCTGGACACGAGGAATTGGGGCTTGTTACTGCAGCAAACTGAGCCTGATGGAAAAGTCCTGTGTCATAAGAGGACATGCAAACAGAAGCCTAGGGGAGGTGAGGGAGCAGTAAGCTGCCCGGCAAGTACTGCAGGTGGTGGGAACAGCAGGTTCAAAGGCCCTGAGACAGGGGTGTGCTGGTAGATTTCAGGAACAGGAGGAGGCTGGTGTGGTTGGAGCAGCCCCAGGAGTAAAGTGTGGCAGCGGGAGGTGGTGGGTGAGGAAGGAGGGGTACCCAACGATGTCCTTGTTGGCCACTGTGAGGCCAAGCACAACAATTACTGGTGTCTGGGTAGGGGAGATGCTCCATCCAAGCTGAGCAGCACACCTGTCCTCCCAGATCTGTTTCCAATGCTGCCTCTAAAAAGCAACGAAAAGCAGATGCAGCCATTGGCACCCACCCCGACCCTCCACACAGACAACGAGCTGGAGCGTCCTGCTGGACCCTCCTCCAGCCAAGGGGCTCCCATCCTCCCTGGCTAGGGGCCTTCCAGCTGGCCTCATATTTGGCTTTGGGTCCCTGTTTGTTTGGGACTTGGACAGACTCTCCAGGTTGCCCCTCTCAGCGCCTGTTTATGACGATCAGTCTCCGTGGCATGAATCTCCCAGGGCTGCTCGGCTGGTCCAAGCATCTGTTCAGTCGAGTTTCTTTCTCTATTTATTTCTTCAGTAAACAACAGGGCAGAGTCAGGGCTCTGTGGTATTTCCACAACCCCTGATGCTGGTGCCAAGACCTAATAGGATGCAGAGATAACAAGGGGAGAAGCGAGGGCCCTGTGATCCGAGCAGGACCCAGCATGAGGCTCTGGAAGCCCCACGCAGAAGCTGTGTCCTTGCCACGGGCACCCATGGTGCCCAGAGGTGTGGACGGGGCTGGCTGCTCTAGTGGACATCTGCTGGCTGTGCTGCCCAGCATCCAGACCTTCTTTGGCTGCTCCAGCACCCCAGTGACCACCTAGAGGATCCCCAAGGACCATCTCTCCCTTTCTCCATTCAAGGGGCTTCCAGGTAGGCTTAAAGACCTCTGCTTCCCACCCTCCCCTGTGCTCCATGTCCTGGAACAGGTATACAGTGGTGGCCAGGCCACTGAAAGTCTTCTCCCTATCCTACCCCCAGCCTTTGTGACTGGCTCTGCTGTGGTCATGTGACCCAACCTGGGCTAGTGCCAGTTAACCCAGGACTCTTAGGGGAACCACGCCCAAGAGATGGGATGGCTCTGTTTGGACTGATAACAGGGCAGGATGTGAGTTCACAGTTGCTGATAACCATTTCCACCACCAGAATGGGGAGAGCATGCCTGAGAATGAAGACAATGAAGAAAGCAAAGTAGAGAGTTGCAAAGACACAGATTTCTGAAGGTAACTTGAGCCCTTGGGTCGGGCTAAGCCTGAAGTCCCTGGACTCGGGGGTTAAGTAGTTTGTGTTGTTTTCCAGTCACTTCCCATCAATAGTGCCCCAACCAATTCACACACACACATCGGTAGATGACACCAGGAAGTAGGGGTGGCGGTGGTGGTGGGAGGAACACTGGGCGGGATGGAAAATTAGAGGAGGCAAGCTTGGGAAAGGACAGCGAGGAGGGCTGGGCACGAGATGCTTGCGCTGGTTCTGTGTGTCCCTCAGCACAGATGCCAAAGTGCTCAGCACCGCCTACGCAGTCCCACAGCATCTGGCCCGACGTGACCTCTCAGGCCCCATCTTCTCTCCGTGCCACCTTTCTCCCATCCTCCTTTCCAGCCAAAGGCCTCTGTATCAATTTTCTCTGCTATGTAACAGATTACCCCCCAAGTCAACAGCTTACAACACCACCTGATTATTAGCTCAGAGTTCTGGAAGCTGGAAGTCCAGCAGGGTGAGCTGTACCCTTCACTCCAGTGGAAGGCAAGGTGTTAGCCAGCTGTGCTTTTGTTGGAGAATTCTCATCTGAGCTCTTGCCTGTAACTGGAATAGCTCCATTCCTGTGGTTGTAGGACTGTAGTCCCCATTTCTTTCATGGTGTTCAGCCAGGGGCAGCTCTTTGGTCCTAGAGGCCACCTTGTCGTGTGTCTTCCTCCACTTGCAGCCAGCAGTAGCACATGGAATCTTCCCTGTGCTTCAACTACCTCTTAATTCCCCTGCCAGGTGCCAGAGAGAGCTCTCTGCTCTTAAAGAGCTCAACTGATTAGACCTACCTAGCTCATCTCCACACCTCAAGGTCAACAGACTTGGGACCTTAATTACAAACACAAAGTCCTTTTATGGCACTAGCTGGATTCATGTTTGGTTGAATGACCAGAGACGGGGGGTCTGGCTTTAGAAATCCACCTACGACAGCTTCCTGGTTCCTCAAACATCCCAAACAAGCCCTGCCTCAAAGGCTTGTGCTTGCTGTTACCTCCTCCAAGAAAGCTCTCGCTGTAGCTGGGCATATAGCCCACCCTTCACTTCATTCAGGTGTTCATATAAAGGCCACCTCCTTCAGAAGCCTTCCCCGAACTCCCATCACACCATCGCCCCCGTNCAAACAAGCCCTGCCTCAAAGGCTTGTGCTTGCTGTTACCTCCTCCAAGAAAGCTCTCGCTGTAGCTGGGCATATAGCCCACCCTTCACTTCATTCAGGTGTTCATATAAAGGCCACCTCCTTCAGAAGCCTTCCCCGAACTCCCATCACACCATCGCCCCCGTCGCTCTGCAGCCGCCTGATCCTGCTTCGTTTTTCTCCCTGGAGCTGAAGTACTCTTGCAGATTTATTTGATCTGTCTCCCCCACTGGACTCTTAAGCCCTGGGGACAGGGACTTGACTTTGTTTGCAGCGCCTGCCAAGTAGATGCTCAATAAATACTTGCTGAATGAAAGGAAGAACATGTAAGTTTCTTAATGGTCTTAAATAGTCACCCCGAGGTCACGCTCATGTGCATCCGCCAGCCCTGGCTCCATGGGAAGCAGAGTGAAGCCATGGCTGAGAGCCCAGGCAGCAGAGCCAGGCCGCCTGCCTTCATATCTTAAGGGCTGGCCATTGACCTCAAAGCCTGTTTCTTCATCTGCAACACAGGAGAATTTCTCTATCTACCTCATGGGGTGTTTGTAGGTGCTGAATGAAACAGTCCAGGTAAGGCGCCTGGTCTCCACATCAAAACCATAACGTGGCAAAAAGTAAGGAATGCTGAAACATGATTAAAGGTTGGCAAGGAGGTTAGTGAGTGAGGCTTCCACTGACACTGCATATCAATGCAATCACTTTAGAGACTCATTTGGTGGAATCAAGTGGAGATGGGGATGAGCCTGTCCTTCTCCTTCCGGGGAGGCAAGCATAGGACTCCTGGTTATGACACTGTTTACAATCACATCTACCAACATATAATGTTTATACTGGTAAGATCTCACCAGCACAAGCACAGATGCTACTAACAAGAATATAGCTACCATTGATGGCCAGACACTAGTGTAAGAATGTTACGTAAATAACCTCATTTCATCTTTATGTCCATTTTATAGGTGAGAAAATGGAGGTTCTGAGAAACATAAATTTCACTTGCTCAAAACATAGCTTGGAAGTGGCAAAGTTCTGCCCTGCTCCCTAGATGGTGGGAAGGGTCAGGAGGGTGGTGGTAGCCGGGAGGAAGAGGAAGGAAAATGACAGAGAAGACAAAACAACAGTATCAACATACCAAAACGAGTGCTCTTTTTTTTTTTTTTTCCAAATGCTAAACAGAGCTATCTCATGACCCAGTCATTTTACTCCCAGGTATACACCCAAAAGAAATGAAAACATACATCCACAAAACGTTCATCTGCAGGAATGTTCGCAGTGGCAGTCTTCATAAAAGTGGAAACAATGGAAGATCACCAACTAATAAATGGATAAATAAGATGTGGTATGTCCATACAGTGAAATACTTTTTGGCCATAGAAAGGGATGAAACACAGATATGTGCCACGAGTGAACCTTGAAAACATCACGCTGAACGAAAGCAATGAGTCACAAAAGGGCACATAATGTATGATTCCACTTATACGAATTGTGAAGAACAGGCAAATCTATAAAGACAGTAGCAGATTAGTGGTTATCTGGGCTGGGGAAAGAGAAAAATGAGAAATCACTGCTAGCAGATGTAGGGTTTCTTTTGAGAGGGACAAAAATGTTCTAAAGTTAGATTGTGATGAAGGTTGCACACTCGGCAAATATGCTACAGAAACTATTGAATTGCACCCTTTAAACGGGCAAATTTTATATGTGAATTATAGCTCAATAAAGCCGTTTTTAAAATGTGTTCTAAGGAGCTTTGGTTTCCTGAACATTCATGAGGGAATGTCATGAAAAAAGTAAGTTCGGCAAATGTAAACCAAACAAGCTCAGTAAGGTTTTAATGCAGGACTTCTCAGAGCCTTCAATTTGTAGATATGCACAAGGACACTCCTAAGAGGAACATGTCTTAATAAGAGATGATACTTATGGAGTTTTCACAATGGACCAGACATACACTGACTCATTTACACATATTAACTAATTTACTTCTTGTGATAGCCCTAAAAGGTAGATGCCATTAACACCCTCATTTCACAAAAGAAGACACTGAAGCCCAGAGAGGGTGAGAATCTTGCTGGAGATCACACAGATACGAAGGGACAGGGCCAAGACTTGGACCCAACTTCCTCATTATTCAGGTTTTGTCTGTCCATCTTCTTTGCTGTTTTCCACCCAGTCACTCACTCCCGTAACACCCGGATTAATTTTCCTTGTAACACATCATTATTGAATTTATGACGTGTTCTTGGGTTTTCTTCCTTATAATCTGTCCTCCTCACTGAAACACCAGCAGTGTGTGTGTGGACATCTGGTGCTCTAGTTCGTCGAATTTCTGGTGCCAAGAAGAACCTGGGTGCCAGGCAGCAGCTTGTCTCTGAGTGCTGGATGAATCACGAACCCGTCCACAGGTATTGGGAAGCCCTCCTGGCGCATGCCCGGGCTCAGTCGACACTGGCAGTGGAAGGGGAAAACACGTGAGGAGTTTTATCACCTTGGCTGCGGGCATGGAGCAGGCCTTCTGGTCTTTTGTAAAAGATCTCTTTTTCCCAAAACCAGTTGCCAAGAAGTCTTTAAGATGGAAAACAAACAATGAAAGAAGGGAAAGAAACAGCAGAAGAAGAAGATGAGAATTACTTTAAAATTTTTTAAGTCTTTTAAAATCAAAGCAAATCTCTGCTAAGTGTCGGCTGATTTTTTAAATAAAGTGGGACTAGACTTTGGAGCAAGAGTGGAAAGTAGTCATGGTAGGGTGTCTCTAGGTATCAGCTTCAGTAGTTCCGANCAGCAGAAGAAGAAGATGAGAATTACTTTAAAATTTTTTAAGTCTTTTAAAATCAAAGCAAATCTCTGCTAAGTGTCGGCTGATTTTTTAAATAAAGTGGGACTAGACTTTGGAGCAAGAGTGGAAAGTAGTCACGGTAGGGTGTCTCTAGGTATCAGCTTCAGTAGTTCCGATGACAGGGGTGAGTGGAGGAGAGTGATGGACAGTCTGCTTGGGATGTGAGGAAGAAAGAAATACCCGGCAGAGAGAATGAGTCAGACTGCGGCTGTGGGCCACCTTGCGTGCTGGCAAGCAGAGAGGGAGCCAGCTTGAGGAACTTTCCTGCAGACCCACATGAAGTGGGATAGACTGCAGCTTCTAAAGCTCTCCTGAACGATGACCCTATATGTGAGACAGCAAACAAGACACAAACGTATAGAACAGTCTTTTGAATTCTGTGGGAGAAGGCGAGGGTGGTATGATTTGAGAGAATAGCATTGAAACATGTATATTATCATATGTGAAACAGATCTCCAGGCCAGGTTCGATGCATGAGACAGGGTGGTCAGGGCTGGTCAACTGGGATGACCCTGCAGGATAGGATGGGGAGGGATGTGGGAGGGCGATTTAGGATGGGGAACACATGTACACCCATGGCTGATTCATGTCAATGTATGGCAAAAACCACTATAATATTGTAATTAGCCTCCAATTAAAACAAATTAATTAAATTAAAAATAAAAGAAAAAAAGAAAGTATTCCTTTTACTCACTAATCCTATTAATAAAGATTTTAAGAGTAAAAAAATAAAATAAAAATATGTTTATAAAGTCAGCAAAAAATAAATAAATAAATAAAGCTCTCCTGGGTCTCCTCCTNTAATTAGCCTCCAATTAAAACAAATTAATTGAATTAAAAATAAAAGAAAAAAGGAAAGTATTCCTTTTACTCACTAATCCTATTAATAAAGATTTTAAGAGTAAAAAAATAAAATAAAAATATGTTTATAAAGTCAGCAAAAAATAAATAAATAAATAAAGCTCTCCTGGGTCTCCTCCTCCCGGGTGGTCTTCCGCTAAGGGATTTTGAACTCTACAGGGATTCTGCTGTGCACAACTAAACTTTCTAGGCTTGGCTTTTTCTTCTGTTAATGAGAGGCTCAGGCATGCTTGAAGCATCTTGAGCTGGAGGTCCCAGCCACAGAGACTTTGGAAGGTTAAACTGGAGGCCCTAAACATTTCTAACCACCTACTGAATATTTTTATCCCCCCCCCAAAAAAAACAAAAATCAGAAACAGTAAAGTCCCTAAATGGCACTTTTACTTTTCACTGGTAGGAACTACCAAGGACAGAAAAACATGTTAAATGGTACCACAGGGATGTAACCCACAAACTCTTAACTGCACAAAACTCTCTGGAACAAATGACTTGGTGTCTCCCACAAGTAAACTGCAAGGAGAGAATCCTCTAGAATGAAAGAGTCTTAAGAGAAATATCACTCATTTCACATGCCAGAAAGATTACACTCAAAGTCCTTCAAGTTAGGATTCAGTAGTACATGAATGGAGAACTTCCAGATGTACAAACTGGATTTAGAAAAGGCAGAGGAACCAGAGATCAAATTGCCAACATATACTGGATCATAGAAAAAGCAAGGGAATTTAAAAAATAATCTACTTCTGTTTCATTGACTACACTAAAGTCTTTGACTGTATGGATCATGACAAACTGTAGAACATTCTTAAAAAGATGAGAATACCAGACCACATTATCTGCCTCCTGAGAAATCTGTATGCAGATCTAGAAGCAAGAACCAGACATGGAACAATGGACTGGTTCCAAATTGGGAAAGGAATATGTCAAGGCTGTATATTGTCACCCTGCTTATTTAGCTTCTACACAGAGTACATCATGGGAAATGCCAGGTTGGATGAATCACAAGCTGGAATCAAGATTGCTGGGGGAAATGTCAATGACCTCAGACATGCAGATAATACCAGTCTAATGGCAGAAAGTGAAGAGGAGCTAAAAAGTCTTTTGATGAAGGTGAAAGGAGTGAAAAAACTTGCTTAATACTCAACATTCAAAAACCAAAGATCATGGCATCTGGTCCTATCACCTCATGGCAAATATATTGGGAAAATATGGAAACAGGTCAAATTTTATTCTCTTGGTCTCCAAAATCAATGTGGATGGTGACTGCATCCATGAAATTAAAAGATGCTTTCTCCTTGGCAGATTGCTATGACAAACCTAGATAGTATATTAAAAAGCAGAGATATCACTTTGCCAACAAAGGTCCATACAGTCAAAGCTATGGTTTTTCCACTAGTCATGTATGGATGTGAGTGTTGGACCATGAAGAAGGCTGATTGTCAAAGAATTGATGGTTTTGAACTGTGGTGTTGGAGAAAACTCTTGAGAGTCCCTTGGACTGCAAGGAGATCCAACCAGTCAATCCTAAAGAAAACCAACCCTGAATATTCATTGGATGGACTGGTGCTGAACTGAAGTTAAAATACTTTGGCCACCTGATATGAAAAGCAGACTCATTGGTAAAGATCCTGATGTTGAGAAAGATTGAGAGCAAGAGCAGAAGGGGGCAACAGAAGATGAGATGGTTGGATGGCATCACTGACTCAGTGGATATGAGTTTGAGGAAACTCTGCAAGATAGTGAAGAACAGGGAAGCCTGGTGTGCTGTAGTCCATGGGGTCTCGAAGAGCTGGACACGACTTAGCAACCATAGCAATGAGAGAAATATCAATTTGCACCCATTCACAGATGCACCTTGTTTGCATTTTGACAAGAACAAACTGAAAACAATTCATGAAATTGCTGGGAAATTTCAACAGTGATAGCATATTCGGTGAAATGAAAGGATGATTGTGAAGTCAAGTTTTGATATGATAATGGATCATGGTTAATTTTTAAAGGATCCTTATTTTTCAGAGATATTTGTTCAAATACTGTGGATGAAGTAATACGATGCCCAGGATTCGCTTCTAAATAATCTGTAATGAGGGTAGAGAAAGGGAGGATGTACTAGATTGGCCAAAATGTTTGTTTGGGGTTTTCCCATTTTATGGGAAAATCCAAACAAACTCCTGGCTGACCAATCCTGGCAGCTGGTGTTGGGTCTATGGGAGTGGATTACACAGCCCCTCCCTAAAAACAAGCATGACTTCATCAATCAAATGACCTACAGGATTACAAATATTTTGGGGCTCTTATTAAAATTCAATTTAACTTTGTTTCATTGCTCTGCCTTACAACCTACATCCAAGTATACAATCACTGGCTATGAACAATGTGTGAATTTATTCATCAGCCCTAAGTTACCTTGGCATAGAGGCAATATCATATAGTGGCTGAGAGCCTAGAAACTATTCCTGTCCATGTTTTGTCATCTGCATCTCTAGAAAATCCAGCAAATTCACTTATATTTCTCAGAGCCTCAACTTTCTCTCCTAAAATGGGAAGGAGTAAATAAGATTTTGCATGTTTGATATTACAACCAGTGGCAGCAACACCAGAATAATTCACAGTAGAGGCTTATTCATATTAAAAAATTATGCTGAGCTTCCCTCATAACTCAGTTGGTAAAGAATCTGCCTGCTATGCAGGAGACCCCAGTTCGACTTGCAGGTGGGGAAGATCCCCTGGAGAAGGGAAAGGCTACCCATTCCAGTATTCTTGGGCTTCCTTTGTGGCTCAGCTGGTAAAGAATCCGCCTGCAATGTGGGAGACCTGGGTTCGATTCCTGGGTTGGGAAGATTCCCTGGAGAAGGGAAAGGCTACCCACTCCCTGATCTGGGAAGATCCCTCATGCCTCAGACCAACTAAACCTGTGGGCCACAACTATTGAGCCTGTGCTCTAGAGCCCTGGAGTCGCAACTGCTGAAGCCCTTGAGCTCATGCTCCACAAGAGAAGCCACTACAATGAGAAGCCCACACACCACAACTACAAAGTGGCCCCCACTTGCCACAGTTAGAAAAAAAAGCCCACACAACAACAAAAACCCAGCACAGCCAAAAATAAAGAAGTAAAATAATTTTTAAAAATTATGCTTATTTGGGCATCTGTAGAAAGATGACTGGATGAAAAACTAAAGAGAGATTACAGAGATAAATCCCTCAGGGTGTCATTCCTTCATTCAACAAGCACAGCTGAGTATCTTCCCTGTGTCAGGCACAGAGGAACCAGGACCACTGGCTGAGCTCAGCATCTGCTCCCCGGGGAAGAGAAAGGAAGACATGTCAAGACAAGGAAAAAGCAGGGGTCAAGACTTAGGGGCAGTGTGGAAAGAGGTCCAGACCAGATCTGAAGGACACAGGAGAATGAGCCAGGCTGGATTTAGGGAGGGAGGGCAGAAAGCATGAGAGAAAAGAGGACAAAGCATTCCAGGCTGTTAAGGGAAGAGCAAGTGCAAAGGCCCTCAGGGCAAGAAGGACTAATTCCAGGGTGAGAAGGATCACAGAGTCCTGAGCAGGACAAAGGGCAATGGAGTTGCAGTTTGTTCATTTTAACTTCATATCTTCTGAATTATGTAAATATTTTATGNCTGGATTTAGAAAAGGCAGAGGAACCAGAGATCAAATTGCCAACATATACTGGATCATAGAAAAAGCAAGGGAATTTAAAAAATAATCTACTTCTGTTTCATTGACTACACTAAAGTCTTTGACTGTATGGATCATGACAAACTGTAGAACATTCTTAAAAAGATGAGAATACCAGACCACATTATCTGCCTCCTGAGAAATCTGTATGCAGATCTAGAAGCAAGAACCAGACATGGAACAATGGACTGGTTCCAAATTGGGAAAGGAATATGTCAAGGCTGTATATTGTCACCCTGCTTATTTAGCTTCTACACAGAGTACATCATGAGAAATGCCAGGTTGGATGAATCACAAGCTGGAATCAAGATTGCTGGGGGAAATGTCAATGACCTCAGACATGCAGATAATACCAGTCTAATGGCAGAAAGTGAAGAGGAGCTAAAAAGTCTTTTGATGAAGGTGAAAGGAGTGAAAAAACTTGCTTAATACTCAACATTCAAAAACCAAAGATCATGGCATCTGGTCCTATCACCTCATGGCAAATATATTGGGAAAATATGGAAACAGGTCAAATTTTATTCTCTTGGTCTCCAAAATCAATGTGGATGGTGACTGCATCCATGAAATTAAAAGATGCTTTCTCCTTGGCAGATTGCTATGACAAACCTAGATAGTATATTAAAAAGCAGAGATATCACTTTGCCAACAAAGGTCCATACAGTCAAAGCTATGGTTTTTCCACTAGTCATGTATGGATGTGAGTGTTGGACCATGAAGAAGGCTGATTGTCAAAGAATTGATGGTTTTGAACTGTGGTGTTGGAGAAAACTCTTGAGAGTCCCTTGGACTGCAAGGAGATCCAACCAGTCAATCCTAAAGAAAACCAACCCTGAATATTCATTGGATGGACTGGTGCTGAACTGAAGTTAAAATACTTTGGCCACCTGATATGAAAAGCAGACTCATTGGTAAAGATCCTGATGTTGAGAAAGATTGAGAGCAAGAGCAGAAGGGGGCAACAGAAGATGAGATGGTTGGATGGCATCACTGACTCAGTGGATATGAGTTTGAGGAAACTCTGCAAGATAGTGAAGAACAGGGAAGCCTGGTGTGCTGTAGTCCATGGGGTCTCGAAGAGCTGGACACGACTTAGCAACCATAGCAATGAGAGAAATATCAATTTGCACCCATTCACAGATGCACCTTGTTTGCATTTTGACAAGAACAAACTGAAAACAATTCATGAAATTGCTGGGAAATTTCAACAGTGATAGCATATTCGGTGAAATGAAAGGATGATTGTGAAGTCAAGTTTTGATATGATAATGGATCATGGTTAATTTTTAAAGGATCCTTATTTTTCAGAGATATTTGTTCAAATACTGTGGATGAAGTAATACGATGCCCAGGATTCGCTTCTAAATAATCTGTAATGAGGGTAGAGAAAGGGAGGATGTACTAGATTGGCCAAAATGTTTGTTTGGGGTTTTCCCATTTTATGGGAAAATCCAAACAAACTCCTGGCTGACCAATCCTGGCAGCTGGTGTTGGGTCTATGGGAGTGGATTACACAGCCCCTCCCTAAAAACAAGCATGACTTCATCAATCAAATGACCTACAGGATTACAAATATTTTGGGGCTCTTATTAAAATTCAATTTAACTTTGTTTCATTGCTCTGCCTTACAACCTACATCCAAGTATACAATCACTGGCTATGAACAATGTGTGAATTTATTCATCAGCCCTAAGTTACCTTGGCATAGAGGCAATATCATATAGTGGCTGAGAGCCTAGAAACTATTCCTGTCCATGTTTTGTCATCTGCATCTCTAGAAAATCCAGCAAATTCACTTATATTTCTCAGAGCCTCAACTTTCTCTCCTAAAATGGGAAGGAGTAAATAAGATTTTGCATGTTTGATATTACGACCAGTGGCAGCAACACCAGAATAATTCACAGTAGAGGCTTATTCATATTAAAAAATTATGCTGAGCTTCCCTCATAACTCAGTTGGTAAAGAATCTGCCTGCTATGCAGGAGACCCCAGTTCGACTTGCAGGTGGGGAAGATCCCCTGGAGAAGGGAAAGGCTACCCATTCCAG
This sequence comes from Neotragus moschatus, assembly GCA_006410615.1. Taxonomy (NCBI): domain Eukaryota; kingdom Metazoa; phylum Chordata; class Mammalia; order Artiodactyla; family Bovidae; genus Neotragus; species Neotragus moschatus. The sequence continues at coordinate 608,747 of SJYA01001955.1, read as the reverse complement.
TATTCTTGGGCTTCCTTTGTGGCTCAGCTGGTAAAGAATCCGCCTGCAATGTGGGAGACCTGGGTTCGATTCCTGGGTTGGGAAGATTCCCTGGAGAAGGGAAAGGCTACCCACTCCCTGATCTGGGAAGATCCCTCATGCCTCAGACCAACTAAACCTGTGGGCCACAACTATTGAGCCTGTGCTCTAGAGCCCTGGAGTCGCAACTGCTGAAGCCCTTGAGCTCATGCTCCACAAGAGAAGCCACCACAATGAGAAGCCCACACACCACAACTACAGAGTGGCCCCCACTTGCCACAGTTAGAAAAAAAAGCCCACACAACAACAAAGACCCAGCACAGCCAAAAATAAAGAAATAAAATAATTTTTAAAAATTATGCTTATTTGGGCATCTGTAGAAAGATGACTGGATGAAAAACTAAAGAGAGATTACAGAGATAAATCCCTCAGGGTGTCATTCCTTCATTCAACAAGCACAGCTGAGTATCTTCCCTGTGTCAGGCACAGAGGAACCAGGACCACTGGCTGAGCTCAGCATCTGCTCCCCGGGGAAGAGAAAGGAAGACATGTCAAGACAAGGAAAAAGCAGGGGTCAAGACTTAGGGGCAGTGTGGAAAGAGGTCCAGACCAGATCTGAAGGACACAGGAGAATGAGCCAGGCTGGATTTAGGGAGGGAGGGCAGAAAGCATGAGAGAAAAGAGGACAAAGCATTCCAGGCTGTTAAGGGAAGAGCAAGTGCAAAGGCCCTCAGGGCAAGAAGGACTAATTCCAGGGTGAGAAGGATCACAGAGTCCTGAGCAGGACAAAGGGCAATGGAGTTGCAGTTTGTTCATTTTAACTTCATATCTTCTGAATTATGTAAATATTTTATGGAAGCATGTATTATTCTTACATTTTTTAAAAATTTAAAAATATACACACAAAAGTAAAACATCTTATAAAGCTCCAAGAAGTAAAGATATTATTATAGCATTTTCTCTACTCTTTCCTCTTGTACATTTTTGACAAGATGTTAAAATTCATTCACATTTGCTTTAAGGAAAAAAATACTTTGTTTAAATGTACCAAGCACAGGATCCTCTCCTGTCTGGTTTGCTGAAAGGGCCTCCCCATCCTTCCCCACCTCTTGGTTTGTTAGACACGGATACGATCATTGCACCTAATTTAAATGATGCTCTTTTTAACCATCGTGAAGCCACTGGTCCTCAAACACATTTCTGAGTGACAGGCTGAGCTTGGAGGAAAGACTCGCAAGTAAGGTTTGCGGAAAAGTTCTTCAATTTTCCAACTATGTGCAGTTGGAATGCAGTTTGAGGAGCTCCCTGACCCCGGCCCTCGTTCCTGTGCTGAGCGAAGTGGACCAGCTGGAGGAAAGAAGTTGGTATTGGGATTGCCCTAAAAAGTAGCACCTGCACGTTTTCTCTGCAATCTGTCGCTAGGGGTAGAATCTGTTTTTTTGGTTTCCTCTCAGCCCAGGGCTGGGCCAGTTCACTTTGATGTAAAGGAGGTGCTTGTGAGTTACCTGAGTGGAGGTGGATAACTGAGGGCAGGGATGTGCTGCCTGGGAGGAGGGCTCAGGCCACCCCTTCCGGTCCATGCAGGGAGAATCCCGGAGAGGCCTGTTTGCACCTTGCAGTTTCTGCCTGTAGGAAGGCCAGCTTTATTATGGGTTTGTTCCCTTCACTGTTTTGATCCCCTGCCCCGGCCCTCACCCAGCTCGGGATCTTTCATTTCATGTCAGGTCTAGAGAGGCCACTGGCTTCTGGCTGAGTATTAGTGCTGTGTGATACAGAAGGGTCTGCCCTCCTGAGGGACAGAGACCAGTGGTCAGATGGTTCCAGTCCTGGGAGAGAGGCACCGCACTCAGCCTCTTCATTCAAAGACCTTTTATTTGTTTGTTTCTCATGGAAAACCCACCTGCTGCAAAGCCTTCATCTGAAAGGTGAGAAACCTGAGGCCGGAGGGGCAATTCCACCCATCAAAGAAACCCCCGCAAAGTTATGACCCATTTCCAGCCCGACCCTCAGTGGTGCCTTATAACCTAATGGTAAGAACTCCACTTTGGAGTTGAGATTTACTTTTCATTGTGCTGATCACAGTGCAGTCTTGCACAACCCTTTCAGGCTCTCCAAGCCTCAGTTTCTTCATCTGTAAAATAAGGAGAATAATTTTTACTGCGTAGGGTTGTTGATTCAAATGCACAACTCGCCCTCAATTATTTCGGTGTTCACCTATTTCTCCTCAATTTCCCCCTTCTCCTTAGACTGTGAGTCCCCTAAGGGCAAGGACTCTGCCTGCCTTGCTCACAGACTTGTCCTCAGTAACCACAATTGCCTAGGGCAGACTACAATTGCCTAGTGCAGGGTAGGCAGTGAGGAAGTATTAGTGTTGATAATAATAAAGGTCCTCAGCACAGGGCTTGGCACAGACAGTTATCATTACCAACACAGCGAGTTCGTTATTTATGGTGGGAAGCAGGTTTTGTTTCAACAGTATCAAATGACCAGGAACCAATGGAACAAAATAGTTCTCTGGAGAGAGCCTGTTGTCAGGTGGCTCTTCTGGGGCCAAGACCCCAGGACACCATCCTGCCCCCTACTCCCTAGGAAGGTCTCAGCGCCACCTTGCTCCAAGGCCTCTCCTTGTTTCCTCTCCCTCAAGGAAATTGTCCCCCAGGGGCAGCACTCCTTCCCTGAGGCTTCAGAATTTCTGTCTTTTCCTCTAGAAGAGAGTAGGAGTGAAGGCTCAGTTCAAATCTGCAAGAGGAGGATTGCTAGGTTAAAAATACTGGATGAACAATTAAATAAGAATTTTGGATGAACAATGAAATCATTTTTTAGTAAAAGAGTGTCCCACAGATTGCATGGGACCAAGTTATCTTTAAAAAAAGTATTCACTGTTTATCTGCAATTCAATTTTAACTGAGGGTCCTGTGTTATAATTTGCAAAATCTGGCAGGCCAACAAAGTGATGGAGCTGGGATATTAACTCAGGCTTGCCTGGGCTTGCAGACTGCTTTCTCCTCTCTTGCAAAATCCCCACTGGTGTGGTTATGAGAGTTTAAAGGGAGAGGCTGAATGAAATAGGTTTTTAAGCCCTGCTGCTGCTGCTGCTAAGTCGCTTCAGTCGTGTCCTTAAGCCCTAGGCTACTACATAAATGCTAGCAAAGGCAGAAATTTCGTTTGCCTTGATCCTCATCTGAACCCAGTGCCTAGAACTGTGTCTGATACACAGCTGGATAGCCATAACTACTTGTTTTAGTGAAAAGTCACTGATACGACTTTCCCTAAATAGCCCAAAAAAGGAGATGTAAAACCATTTCAAGGTCTCAAATCTTGGTCCCACATCCCAAATATATCCTGCTGGTCCCTAACATTGGTCCCTGAGGCTTGTCAGAAGGTACCCAGGAAGGGGCCCAGGTGAGATTGCACCTGATAGAGCCCTGCGCACAGATGTTTCAGTCAGTGCAAGTGCTATGCACATGCGTTAGTCCAGCCCTACCTGGGGGTGAGGTGTGCGCATGCGCAGTCCGGTCCCCCAGCTCGGGAGAGGAGCTCTGTCCTTCCAGGCCCCACCCCTGGAAGTGCATTGTGGGTACAGAGAAGGGTGATCTCAGGCCAGGTGGACCTAGTATTGTTGCACGCTTTTGTTGCAGTGGGTCCTTATGGCCTTTACGCCCAGGGGCCCTGAGGCCTCGTTTTTCGAGGTTTTGGACCAGCACAGGGCTTCCCTACTGGCCGCCCTGAGGAGAGGCGGCGAGGAGCCCGCAGGCGGGGGGATGCGCTTGGCTTCCAGGTATACGGGCTCTTTCTTAGGCACAGACGGCTGGGAGTCAGGGAGCAAGAAGGTTCTGCCCAGCCAGGCTTGAGGTACTCTGTGGAGAAATGCTGGCCTTCCCGTCTCCCCAATCTGGGGAGCAAGGCTGCCTCAGAATGTTGAGGCCACAGAGGCCTGTTTGGCCCACAAGCCCTGAACCCCAAGAAAGGCCCTTGTTTAGTGCCCCCTATTCCTTCTGTTAACTTATTCTCAATTCAGAAAGCCAGGTGCCAGCCGCACCTACACCCCACCCCCACAGTACCCCCGCCCCCTGCTGTGTCTTCTAGAATGTTCCAGGAGCATCCCCACAGCTGGGGTCACAGGTTTCCTGAGATCTGGACAGTTTGAGGAGTTTAAGCCACAGTTTGGCTTGGTGTTTATTTTTAAAAGTTGTGGAAATTTAGAAGTTTTCAAGCTTTTTTTTTTTTTTTAAGAAAAGGGGGGAAATCAATGTTGTAAGTTCCTAATAAGTGTGTTTTATCAAAATGAATGAGGCAGTCAACACATTTTAAGTGGTTTATAGTAAGACAGTGGGATTTATGGACCTGAAAGGGAAGAAAATACACATTCCTTTAAATCAGTTAAAGCAGTTAGAGTTTAGCTTAGAGTGTGGTGCTGATAAAATCAATTACAGAGATTCTCCAGCTGCCAGTTAACTGCAAGAAATATTTACATTATTCACCACTTTCACTTAAAATGCTCTGTTGTTCTGCTTGCTTGATCTGCTTTTCTAGTTTATCAGCAAGGTTTTTCAATTAAACAAATTACTTTCATTTGAGCCCAAACCAACTACCAAAAAAACCTTCAAACAAATTTTACAAAATGTTTTAGTTTAAGGGAGTACTAGAAAAGGGTAACAGAAGGGGGTGGCAGTCCCTGTTTAAGTTTCAGATGTAAATCTGATTGTTTTAAAGTTGGTCATAATATTACTGCAGCTTTTTTCCAAACTAGAAAAATGAATAAATAAAAATGAATCCGTTTTTGCTCCCCAAATTAGAAATATTGATTATTTTCTGATACATGCATTTTCAGTGAAAGCTGTGAAGTTTCTATGGAAATTAGAACACTACATTTTGTGCATTTTCTAGATTTAATATGATTTTCCTTCCTAGGCAATATTTTTATGGTGTTTATAACAGAATAACATTTTTTGAAGTTGATGGCTTGTGAAATTAAGAGTCAGCTGACAGAAAACTGGGCTAAGTCTTAATAATTTTCTGTGGTGTAGTAGTTGCCAACCCCTTTTATGGTAATGATTAAACTTTTTTCTTTTTGTATCACTAAAATTCAAAAGGGCTGATTTATGGGATGACATCAATTAGGGTAACATACTACAGTAAGAACTGTTTTTTTGAAATATTTTCACGTTGCATTTGGGGAAATAAATTCAAAGCCAGTATTACATCAATTAAAAGATTTGTCAGTAGTATTTCAAGGCAATGAGTTTATATTTAAAGTAGGTTGATCTGAAGATCAGTGTATTTATATCAATACATTTATATTAATGTATTTATAAATTGGTCATTAAAAGGGAGATATTACTTAAGTTGATAATTGTTTGAGAAGCAAAATTACAGGCAAATGAAATTCTTTGAAATTCACCACTATAAATACAATTGTTTTAATGTATTACTCATGTTAAAGTAAAAAGTATTACTCATGTATTACTTCATGTTAAAATTTAGTGGGAGAGAATATTATTGACATGTATCATCTAGTCTTAAAAAACAACCAATGAAACAAAAAATTAATATTCTGGGGAAATGTTACCTATTGTAAAGGTCTAATTTAAAATTAAGATTGAATCATTGTGTGTTTATTGTTTCAGTTCTGAGGTTCTTTCATCTATAGAAAAAATTATCCAAGACATAGTCACAAGCTTGGCAAGAAATGAAGCGCCTGCATTCACAATAGACAACAGATCAAGCTGGGAAAATATAAAGTGGGCGTTTTGCATTTTTAAATTTTTAAGTGCATTATCTAAGTCATTATTAGACTTTATTTGAGTTGGAGTTCTAGTTGGATTTAGTTCTATTTGTTGCCTCTACCCTGCCAAAAAGGATTTAAGGAAGTTTATAAAATACATACCATTCAGGCAGGTTATATAAACTAGAAGTAGGTGTGAAAGATAAGGCAAAGGGAAAACAATGCTAGGAACAAAAAAATGGAACACCAAAAGAAGTTAGAATTCAAAATGCCTATGATAAAGTCTTACTACAGTCCTGCTAAAAATAGGCTCCAGCCTTGGATCTAAGCTTTCTAGCACTCAAAGGGGAAAATATCACCATCAGAATTCTTATCTGTACTGCAGAAGCAAACCACTTGCTCAGGGGGGCTATAACCAGCCCTGATATTGAGACCAAAATAAATGTGTCCTGAGCACAGAAAACATGGCTCATTCTCTTAGCAGATCTCCTGTGAAGTCATGTCCCCAAGAGGGTAAAATCAACCAACAGCTTTATCAGAGTCTTGGAATCTAGTTATATAGTTTGATTCTTTCAGGGCCTCAACCTGTAGACACTTTTCACTAAACAATGAAAAACACTGCAAAATTAGTCCACAGTAAGAGTTACAGGAAAAGAATTAAAGAAATCTTAAGGCTCTTTAGTCATTCATTATTCTTTTATGATCAATATAATTAGTGAAACTGTAAACTTTTGAATCATATTTTGCAAGGTGGATTTCACCAAACCTTGAAGCAGCTGTCACCTGGCCTGTTTGCCTGGTGCCTTCTGCCATCTTTAGGGCAGGCTTGGCAGTTCAGTTTAACAACCTAGTATAAACTTATTTCATCACTGTAACTTTGGGGGTAAATTAAATGAAATATTTCAAAACTTATTATTAAATTGAATAAAAGTGTTAAATCAATAAGCAAAATGCTAATAAAATTGTGAAATAATTTATAATAGTTCACATACCCTAAATGTCTTTCCAGGAAAGAAATACATACACATGCACACACACTATAATCAAAGGTGTTTAATTCATGTATTTTAAACACTCTTTTAGTGCCTCTGTATGTTGCAAAGATAATTACCTAATTACCACTTGGAATTCTCTAAGCTTATAAACGAGGTTATCCTAAAACTTCAGTGCTTACATTGGGAAGAAATGTGGATTTAAATGATATTCAGAAGGGGAAATTAATCGTATGTTGTTTGGTGTTCAGAAGTTAACTCTTTTTTATTCTGTTTCCTTGCTTTAAACTAAATGACAGGTTTGAAGATTCTGTGGGTCTTCACATGGTATCTCATTGTACCACAAGAAAAATCAAAAGTGATTCACCAAAATCAGTTAAAAATTTTGGTAAATTCATCTTTCTTAGCTTTTAGTGGTAAAATAAATAATTTTGATTACATTCTGGCTTATAGTTATTCTGAGCTAAATAATTTTACTTGTTCATTAATAGGCCATCCTGTACTTGAAATAAATTTGTAGAATTTTGCATTGTCAATAACTGTGGAAGTAAAGTATTATTCCAAAATGAATGTTCAAGTATATGATTCAGTGGAAAAATATTCTTTCAATTTTGCTGTACATAGAACACTTAATTTTATCTAACTTGTAGACAATTATCATTCTGTACTTAACACTTCTCTTTTGGAAAGATAATTTTTATAATGTTGTGGAAAGTAACTGGAGAGAGTTAATCCTTGATCACAGAATGTTTTGATTTTTGTAAGTGATGAGTAACTCACTTATTGCATCTTACTTTCCAGCACTAATTCTTAAAATACTTTCCATGATTTATAAATTAGTACAGAGCAACACTTATGCAACCAAAAGGTAAGTACATTGTTCTAATAAATTACTCTTTGAACTGCATTGTGAGGCTAAGTGGGATTGACTTTCATTATGTTTTGAAAAGTTACATAGAACTAGTCTGTGGGTAATAAATTATTTATTTACATCAACTCAAAGCTTTCTTCAGTTAATATTCCAATATTTATCATATTCAGAGAAAATATAATTAATTAAAATATAGATTTTTAAAATTTTCACAGAGACATTTATTACACTGACAGCCAACTCTTTGGTAACCAGACTGTTGTGGACAATATTATTAATGATATTTCCTGCATGTTAAAAGTGCCGAGGAGGAGTCTGCATATAGTAAGTAGCATTTAATACAAGATATTTTATCTTATTTTTTTAATTTTATTAATTAAAATTTTCCATCTCAGGTGTACATGAGTTCCCAATCAATACAAGATATTTTAAAACAAAATGTATGAAAATTATAGTAGAAGAATAAATGTAACCTGTGCCACCTTTTCATATTTTCGATATTATATTTTTCTCACTCTGAATTTAAATAATCTAGTCTCAGTGTATCCCCTTGGCTAAAGGAAGCAAAACTGACGAATTGTCAAATACTTTTCATTCCTAAACGCTTACATATTTTCTCCTTTATTTCTTGAATTCCAGTCTGATCCAAAACGGCTATATAATTTAGCAGGTGAACATGAGAAGGGACTTAGAAGCATAAAATGCACTGGAGAAAAAGGTTTCATATATGACTATTACTTTTTTCAGCTGTCTACATCAAAAGGCTTAATTGCTGGCGATTTAAAGTACCTCGAGGAAGACGGCACCAAGGTGAACTGCACGCGTGCAACAGTAAGCGTCAGAATGTGTTCACGTGCTTCCACTCCATATCAAACGCCTTTTGTTTAAAATGCACTTTATTGACTGGCTTTGTTGTGTAGTTCAAAGCTTAAGACTTTAAAATGAAAGGGTGAAGAGGTATATGCTTTATGGGGTTGTACATTACCCAGTTTTCAAATATGCCAATTGTCAGATGTCATATTGAAATAAACAAACATACACATTCCTTTTTTAAATGCACGGTTTGTTGTTTTCTGGTGGAGTGTGACTTGACCATTTTAGCATGGCTATTTATATAATCTTCATAAAATTTTCTGGTTCTGAAATTTGTAAGTTTGAGACTAAAGTGTTTGCTAGGCTTTAGTACATTGAAAGTCACAGAACTAGCACAGAAATTTGGGAATGGTTAACTCACCATTTTGGAAAGAGGAGAATGACACCAATGAGATTCTACATAAGGAAGTCTTTCCTTCATCACTTTCTGCTTTTTAAGTCACATATCTATAACGTTTCCAAGAAATTTTCACCTGCTGGGAAGTAGTTTGGGTCGTATGTCTGTTTTCTTATTGAAAAGTAAATCTGTGTCCTACTATTTTCTTACTGAGGCATAGACTTCTGATGAGAGTGTATTTTTTTAAAATGAAAATTAAAAAAAATAGGCCTTCCCCAGTGGCATAGTGGTAAAGAATCCATCTACAAAACAGGAGACTCAGAGACACGGGTTCAGTCCCTGGCTTGGGAAGATCCCCTGGAGGAGGAAATGGCAACCCACTCCAATATTCTTGCCTGGGAAATCCCATGGACAGAGGAGCCTGGCGGGCTACAGTCCACAGGGGTTGCAACTGAGCAACTAAACAACAACAAAAAGTGTTCTTGGTAAATTTTTAAATGTTATTGTGTTTGTTTGCTTAGTTGCTTAGTCATGTCTGATTCTTTGCGACCCCATGGACTGTAGCCCACCAGACTCTTCTGTCCATGGGGATTTTCCAGACAAGAATGCTGAAGTGGGTTGCCATGCCCTCCTCCAGGAAATCTTCTCAACCCAGGGATCGAACCCAGGTCTCCCACATTGCAGGCGGATTCTTTACCATCTGAGCCACCAGAGAAGCCCAAATGTTGTTATACTTGCTATTTATTTAAAATAAAAACTGTCTCCTCTTGTTAACTTAGGCTGTTGCTGTGCCATCTAATATTCAAGGAATTCAGAGTATCCTTTGAGTGAGAAAACTATTTAAACTTATAGAATGTTCATTCATTTTTACTTTAATAAATCAAGCCTTCATAATGTGTAACCAGTAAGCCATACCCTGTATTGGCCAAGATGAACACATCATGCTCCCTTTTCTAGGATATTTTTAGGAGCTCACTATCTAGTAAGAAAGACAGGTATGTAAATACTGTGTGTGAATAGGTGGCACTAGTGGTAAAGAATCTGACTGCCAATGCAGGAGAGGCAAGAGAAGCAGGTTTGATTCCTGGCTTGGGAAGGTGCCCTGGAAGAGACTAGGTATCTGAAATGTGAACGTAAAAACAAAAATTCTATACCTGTAGCTACTTTTGAATTGATCGATGTGGTATCGTTACTTATAATTAGTGGTTCAGTTGAAACACACATGCCTTAAATTTATCAGCCTTAACTTCACAGATTTAATTACGGATGCTAAATTTCTACTAATTGTAGAAAAAGATGCAACATTTCAGCGCCTCCTGGATGACAACTTTTGCAACAAAATGTCTCCATGCATCATGGTTACGGTATATTATCTACTTTTACCTCAATTACCAGACTAATGTACTACTTTGTTGATCAGTAAGAGGGGTTTATGGCTTCCCAGGTGGCTCGGTGGTAAAGAGTCCACCTGCCAATGCTGGAGACATGGGTTCTATCCCTGGGTCAGGAAGATCCCTTGGAGTAGGAAATGGCAACCTGTTCCAGTATTCTTGCCTGAGAAATCCCAAGGACAGTGGAGCCTGGCAGGCTACAGTCCAAGGAATTGCAAAGAGTCAGACACGACTGAAGCACATATACACACAAGAGTGGTTCATAACTTCGTCTATGAGTTTGAACAGCATTCTCTTGTCACTATGAAGCATCCTTTGGGATTATAGAACAAGAACTTCCAAGGCATGCATTTAACCATCCTCAAATCTGACAGAAATCAAGGTGATGGTCCTGATTCTTAAATACCAGAGATTTTCTAATAAAAATGTAAGTTTACACAGGCTCTCAGTATCAGCCTCACCACCATTCCCACAGGGCTACTTGTCTTGACTACAATATGGTAACATGGGAGCTTTGACAGGGTTGAATGAACAAGAGCCACTCCTTGTTCTCCCTCACACAGTTTGTATGCTGTTGAAAGAAGAGCAAAGAACACAGAAGCATATGTTGAGGTAAAACACAGGGAACTACAGGCCATAATTAGCAAAGGGTAATGTGGGAGGTGTTCATAAAACTGGGGAGACCAATGGCATCTGCTGGCCTGGCGAAGAAGGAGGTGGCAGTACAGGAAGCCAGGGGTGTGGGTCAGTGAGATGATGGAAGAGCAACAGACACATCAGGTTCCCCCTCCTGTACCAGCCTTCCTCCACTCTTACAGATCTGCATAAAGACCTAGTTCTCTGAAGGAAAAAAAGCTCATCTACTTACAGTTCTCTTGGCTTATTAACAGTAAGGATGATGCTTGTGAGGTATGTTTGTGGAAGCAGTTAGGAGAGCTGCCCTGCCGAGGGAGCAGGATGTTGGGCAGCTGTTGGCATCTTGGAAGGCCTGGCCACCCCCAGGAGGCGTCCTGACTTAGTGCAAAAATAGCAAGTGTTAACAAAAGTGAGAAGGATTGGTGAGAAAGGAAATGACAAGGATTCATGTGGTAGCATCATCAGTTAGATGGATAGGGAGATAACTGGATTCAGGAAGCCTATCTGGAGGCTCTCAGGTAGTTACCTTGGTGGCAGGTTGCCAGGGAAATGGTTAAAGAGAAAGGACTCAAGCAAAGGACATTTCCAAGGCAAGTTTAAAAGGACTTGATGACCACGGGATGAGAAGAATGAGTCAAAATGACTCTGGTGTGTGGAGCTTCACCACGATGTCCCCGTAGATGCTATAGAACAAGTGGCAGGGAGGCTTGGTACTTCGTAGAAAAAAGATGTTGAATGTAGTCTTAGAAGTAAAAATTTGAGATGATAACAGCAGCTCCTAGTGGCAAGTGCCCAGCTTGAAGAGAGGGGAGAAGTTGTGACAGAAAATGCACACTGAGACCTCGTCAGTAACAAAGGCCACACCTGAACCCCTGAAGCGGTCTCTCAGTGGCGTTGTCCTGTGGTTCACTTTTGGTGGAGTCCTCCTGCTCTTTCACACCTTCCTGGTGAGAGTGTGTGCTTGCTGGACTGATCAGAAGACAAGCTGTTATAGACAAAGAAACCAACAGTGGTCCAGGCCTCCGTTTCAGCCCTTGGAGTTTGAATCACAGCTGGTACTAGTGCACTGGAGATGCACATAAAGCCCAGATCTTGGTCACATTTCTCTTTTTCCCTCGTCTTTCCTCTTGAATGCTGCCTTCTAGTCTTTGTCTACCTACATGTTGGTGCTGTCATGGCAGCTGTTGATAATTGCTGTTGTTACTATGGTGAAACACCCACTAGAAGCTGGCCTGTAGTAGCTGCCTCTGCAGAGGGGAGCTTAGCGTCGAGGGCTGGGCTAGGAAGGAATCGTTGGTACTGTCTGACTCTTCTACCACATACATGGGTTATCTCTCCCAAAGGAGACAATTAAAATACACTGCCATTCACTATGCATTCGTGACGCACCAGGAACACTGCTAGGCCCTTTACGTAATAAGGGTTCACACTTACTGCTGTTTTCTACGTTGTTTGTTCAGTCACTCAGTTGTGTCTAACTCTTTCGGACCCACGAACTGCAGCACATCAGCTCCCTCTCCTTCACCATCTCTTGGAGCTTATTCAGACTCATGTCCATTGAGTCAGTGAAGCTGTCCAACCATCTTATCCTCTGTTGCCCCCTTCTCTTCATGCCCTCATATCAACTTGTAAAGTCTCTCCAGCCTTATGAGATAGGTATTATTATCATCCCCATTTTAACAATAGAACACTGGGACCCAGGAAGGTATTTTACCACAATCTCAAGGCTGGTCAAAACTAGGACTTGGAGAGGGACTCCCCTGGTGGTCCAGTGGTTGAGAATCTGCAATGTAGGGGATGTGGGTTCAATGCCAGGTCATGGAACTAAGATCCCACACTCCACAGGGCAACAAAGCCCAAGTGCCACAACAAAAGATCCTGTGTGCTGCAACTAAGACCAGACACAGCCAAATAAATAAATTAAATAAATACATATTAAAAAAAAAAAAAAAAACTTGAGCCACCAGGGAAGCCATGGTACTGGAATTAAGAGAGTTCAGCTCCACATTGCTACAGTGCCATAACTCTGGGTGGTAGGCATATTTAGCCCAGTTTTATAAATAAAGCCACAGCCTAAAGAGACTAAGAAACCCACTAGTGATTGGTGGAGAGGGAATTCAGACTCAGGACTATCCCTTCAAAAGCTGGTTCTCATCTCTACTTGCTTCCTCCCTGTTCCATATTTCATTTAGTTTCCTGTTCTCTCTTTTAACATTATTGTAATGCCCTTTGAATTATTTTTCTACATAATTTATAGACCAGTTAGACCTAATTGATATCTATAGAACATTTCACCCCAAAACAATGAATTTCACCTTTTTCTCAAGTGCACACGGAACCTAATTTATTTAATCACATCATAATACTATTCTACTGTTTGGTTTTATTAAGTCCTGAGTTTAAACCAGATACTTTAAATGCTTTATAATTATTAAATAACTTAGTTCCTGTAATAATATCAGAAGGTGTTATTACAAAGCCCCAAACCTCAGAGAGTTTTCATGACTGTTAAGATCCATGCTGCTAAGAAGTGGCAGAGCCAGATGCCTCTGCAGGCAGTCGGCTCTGAGGCTGATGCATGTCACCACTGTGCTATGCCACCTGTTAGATCTTTTGGATAGTTACTGTGGTTTCTGTCCTCTTAAGTAACACTGCAGTGGACATCTTTATGTATGTCACGTTTTTTATTATTTTTGTTTCTGCTAAAATATTTTCCTAGGCCTGGGATAATTAAGTCAAAGTTACGAAGATATTTATGTTAATAATAAAATAAGGATACAGTGTCATCAGTTTCATTCTACTGAAATTAAAATGCATGATTTCAATCCTTGCTTTTAGGGAAAAGGAGTACCTGACCTGAATACAAGACTTCTAGTCAAGAAGTTGTGGGATACATTTCACATTCCTGTTTTCACTCTGGTAGATGCTGATCCACATGGTAATTTATTGTTAGACTATTTGAAATAGTCATAATCAAATCATATTTATAGCTGTGTTTTTCTGCTCATAGAACACTTTCATAAAATACTTTTAAAAATATTATTAGATTTAAATGAATGACTTATCATTTGGGACATTTATTGTTTTTTACTGTATTAAACGGAACCATACATTTTCCACTGGTATTGTTCACAAAAATAAAAATTGCAGATGTTAGATATAATTATATAACTATAATATGCAAGGAGACAAATTTCAAAGTTAACTTTCTTTTAACAGGCATAGAGATAATGTGTATCTATAAGTACGGATCTATGGTAAGTATAGAAAAATATTTTTCCTTTTCCACTATTGAGATAGTTTATATTGTTCACTGGAGTGATTTCTGCATTTACTTATCAGGCCCTGGTAAGCTGAGGGCCCCCAAAAGGTACCGGGGAAGCTACTGTCCTAGTCTAGGGCAGCTCTGTTTCAGAGTCTGTGATTCCAGCTTCCAGCATAACCAGTGTGACTCCAGATGACAGAGTGGGATTACCTTCGGGCAAGAGGCCTTAAGTATCCTCCACTCTCCTGGCCTGCTGAAGTAACGGCAAGCCTTCAGCATAACAACACTGATTACCAATTATACCCTGAAAAGTATATGTAGTCTTGAATTCTGACTTTTCCAATTCCAACCATCAGGAGAAATGAAAAGACCACCAAACTTTACCACTAGGGACGGCAACTGCTACACATCAGTGGTTCTCAAAATATGGTCCTGGGAAGTTGTTAGAAATGCAAATCTCAGTCACCATTCAGACCTCCTGAGTCTGGAATTCTAATGGTGGGCCCTCCAAGTGATCCTGACTCATGGTAAAGTTTGGGAACCACTGATATACACTTTGTGTGTCCCTGGAAGAGTCGGACAGGACTGAGCAACTTCTCACTTTCACTTTTCACTTTTATGCATTGGAGAAGGAAATGGCAACCCACTCCAGTGTTCTTGCCTGGAGAACCCCAGGGACCGCGGAGCCTGGTGGGCTGCCATCTATGGGGTCGCACAGAATCGGACATGACTGAAGTGACTTGGCAGTAGCAGCAGCCAAGATGTATATGTTTATAGCAGAAGAAAAGGATGGTGGAGCAAGGGATTAAGGTGTGGAATCACAAACAACAATAAATTTGGGTCAGAGAGGGTCATTTGTACTTTCACGTTATAGAAAATCAACACAGAAATAGTATAGAGCGGTTTTAAAACCTCCACTGAAAGTCCAGTTTAGCTAAGCTCTTGGTGATTTTCTTACTTCTATGGCCTCTGGGAATGTGAAGTCTTCAGTAAGAGTCCTTAAAAGTTGAAAAAAAATTGCTGCAAAAACAAGTATGCTAGTTCTCTGCAAAAGGTTTAGCTAATATACTTGTGCTCTTTATTTTAGGCTATGTCTTTTGAAGCCCATAATCTCACAGTTCCAGCTATTAGATGGCTTGGTCTCCTCCCTTCTGATATCAAAAGGTTAGACAGTTAGCAGAATGAGGGTATTTAAAATGATGACTCACTGTAACATGTAGCACTCAGCCTGAAGAGTCACTACCAGGAGAAGTGCTTACTGTTTTTTACTTATGTTGTTCACGATAACTCAGGATTATATCATTATAAATTTAATTTATTGATGTTTCTGTTCCAACTACTAAATTACTTAAATATATTTGGTTAATCGAACCTTTAGCTACTTAGAAGACATTTTTTTGTTTTACCCTTATGGTTAAAGTCTTTAATAATTTCTTTGTACTTAGTAAGTATTAAGACATTGAATCTAAATAGTAATCATTGACAACACCATTTGCCATCTGAATTGATTTTATCATAGGTTCTTAATTTCATTTAAAAATCTCATTTTAAGGTTGCTTAAAGTTGAGGGATCCACATTGGTCAGTTTTAAGATATATATGTTCGTTATAGAAAAAAATATCATTAAGTAACAATATAAAAATCACCTATAGACAAACAGTTCTGCCCTTGTAGATTACTTGCTGTGCGTTGCCATAATTTCTTCCAAAAGAATTTGGAAGAGCTCGATTTTGTAATCTTTTCTCCCACAACACAATATAATTACACTTCCTTATCAATAAATACATCCCTATGATTTTATTTGAATGTCTTCTTCCACTTGGTTTCAGTTCTGAGTGTGTCTATTTGGTCAGTCCCTTGTAATTGGACATTTGGATGGGTTCCAAATCTCTGTTTTGAAAGATACTCCTCTGACCGACCCTCTTATGACTGAATCTTTGCTTGTATCCTTAATTAGTCCCAAAGGCTGAATTCCCGGAATTGCTGGGTCAAAGGGTATGCACATTTTTAAGGCTTCGGCTGCCCTCTGGATAGGTTAATTATTTTGTCTTCCCTGGAGAGTAAAAGCCCACCTGCCCCTCAGCATAAAACATTATCACTTTATTCATCTCTGCTAATGTGATATTTTAAGATAGTTTATTGTTTTAATTGGCTAGTGAGAGGTGAGAGTGAAATTAAACATATTTGGATTTCTTCAAGCAGTGAGCAAACCTTGGTTAAAGGCGCTTATTTTCTAAAAATGGAATGATAGCTGCTTCTTACAAAATGAGGGCACAAGAGAAAACAGGTTTTGACTTTTGAATGTTTATGCTATAGTGAATCAAAATTTTGTTCAGTTTAGTGTATATATCATGGTCAAAATTCGGTGGGGGTTATCTATTTGTATGAAGATAATTTCTAATACAAGTTTAGGACAGAGAATCTGATTATGGCGGAAAATGAAGAAACTCTAGGTGTATCTCATAAATTCCACCAGTGCCCTCAAAATAAATGTACTCTGAATAAACGTACAATCAAAGAAAAAACAACAGGATAGCTACACAAACATGGCTTCAAGGGAAATCCTCTAGGTCTCTCTTTCAATCAAATTGTCACCCTATCCAGGAGCTGCCAGTGGCAAATAGTCATTATTATGGGGACATTGAGAAAGACTGTTTGAAACTAGAGCTCTGCTGGGAAATCCAGGATTTGTGACTTCTAAAAGCAATTCACAGCATAAATCCTGGACCTCTCATGTTCTATTTTTAAAACACATACCAAGATAAAATTACAATCCACTTTTTAAAAATTTGAAACAAGATAGATGTGTATACATATGTCTGTGTGCACGCATGAGTGCATAAATGAAAATTGATAGACTAACTTCCTTGGCCCAGAAAATTCTCATTGAATTACAAAGAATTAAGGATTCAGTGGGACCTGAAATCCCACAGTGGATCTCGCTGCTGGCCACACACACACTGGCACTCACCGCTCTACAACTGCGGTACTCTGGGAGCAGCCTTGGTATTGAGACACATGATGTTAGTGCTCCCGGCATTTGTTTTATAACCGATGTCTGTCTTCCTGTCATCGTCCTGTGAGTGTGGCATGAAAGAAAATTACAACTTGAAACAGACTTCCACTATGATCTTGAACACTTAGTAGCCAAAGACATACCAGATTCCCTCAGACTCCATATTTAAAAGTGAACCTGTACTGATTGTTTCATCTGTTATTTCTGAGTCTTTTGAAATAGCACGATAAATAAAAATGAAATGTATGTGACCTTAAAGTTACAGGAGCACTTTGTTTTTACTGATTTTTTTTCACCTGTTTTTCCCCCCAGATTAAATATACCCAAAGGTACTTTAATTCCACTGACAAAACGGGACCAGATGAAACTTGACAGCATCCTAAAGAGACCTTATATTACTTGTCAACCATTTTGGAGAAAAGAAGTATGTTTCTTTTTAAAATGCAAATGTCATGTTTTATTGCCTTTTACTTTTAGCAGTGGCTATTTGCATCATATTTTGAAGCTACCCTTCTTGAATTATTATATAACTAGCAACTGCTATGTGCATTGTTTGGCAGTAAATTGTTGCTGAAACATTGAATTGTGAATGCTAATAGGTAAGATTAGCTGGGTGGAGTTGACCTAATTTATTCTCATCATAGTTAAATACCCATTGTCTATGGTTCTATCGTTGTTCATGAGGAAAAAAGGAGAGAAGGAAATTACAAAGATGCCAGACCATTCCTAACTACTGAAGGAATCCATACTAATATTTTTAGCTGTACAGCTCTAGAATATTCTGGCTGACCTAAAGTTTATTGCACATGGTTTTGGAGACTAAAACATAAATCTAGAATTACCAGTTTGAGTTGACAGAACTGTAGCAAAGACTCTGGTATGACTGTAGTTTACTTTTATTGACAGATGGAAATAATGGCAGACTCTAAAATGAAGGCAGAAATTCAAGCTTTGACCTTCCTATCATCAGACTATCTTTCCAGAGTGTACTTACCTAACAAATTAAAATTTGGTGGGTGGATATAAAAATATGTCAGAATATATCGTGTGATCACAAAAGGCTTTTCATTAGTTTTGTTTCCAGCAGTAGATACTGTTGTGCAAAGGACAAATGTTCTTCATTTTATAGAGGTAAAAATATAATAATTTTTCATAATTGTATTTTTTTGTCAAAAAATGCTATACTCTAAATTTTCTTGAGAAGGCTTTATCATTCTCTTAGAGATTAATTTCTATCCTATGTTCTAAATTAAATCATAGAAGAATGTAACTTTGACTTTTAAATTTTGTTTGNAAAAAAAAAAAAAAAAGATGCTCCAAGAGTTTCACTGAACGTCACTTACACACTGTAACCCATTTAAAGTGCACATTTTGATTTGTTTGGAAAGTTTAATACAGTCGTGTAAGCATCATCACGGTGCAGTTTAAACCATTTCCATCACCTCCAAAAATTCACAAGAGGAGCTGCCTTTTTTAAGTGGGGCCTGAAAATTGGCGCTGAGAAAGCTGGGGATTTGGGAAGGTATCTGAGTTTCCTGGGCTTCAAGAAAAATAATGAAATGTAGACATACTAGGTCTGTGAGCGCATTGATAATCTCAAAAAGCGATTCCCTCCATGGGGGAGGCCGGGCCACCCCAGGTTGCAGGAACAGCTGGTAAGAATGCTTCAAATTGGGAGGCGCTTGTGTTCACAGGCAGAAAGGAAACCTTCAGAGCTGGGGTGCTCAAGGAGGGAGTGAGAGACTAAGTAGGCTTGTGGGTTCCCAGTGTCCTGCACAACATATGGTCCACACAGGCTGATTAATGCTCCATGGTTGAGGAGAAGGAAGGAACAGAGGTTTCGGGCACTGTGCATGCAGCTTCACTTCAAGTGGATCTTACTGTCTATTTTTGTAGATGAGAAAGTGTTAGTTGCTCAGTCGTGTCCAACTCTTTGCAACCTCGTGGACTGTAGCCCGGCAGGCTCTTTTGTCCGTGAGATATTCCAGGCAAGAATACTTCAGTGGGTTGCCATGCCCTCCTCCAGCGTATCTTCCTGACCTGTGGCTTGAACCCGGTCTCCTGCATTGCAGACAGATTCTTTACTGCCTGAGCCAGTGGAGCTAAATAATTTGCCCGAAGTCATATATTTAGTTCCTGGACTTGATTGCAGAGCCTTTGTCATTCCTTTGCTCACACAGTTAGCTGATGTTACAAATACATCTCGATCATTTGAGTCAGAGGTGGTCAGCAAGTGCCACATCCTTGCACAGAGTCGCTTTTTGAGATATTAATGTACTCATAGACCTAGTATATCTACCCTTAATTATTTTTCTTGAAGCTCAGGAAACTCAGATATCTTCCAAAATTCTTCATAGTTTTCCCATTCTGTGTTGTCATCATAAGAGATGTTGCTCTTGTTATCTCATGTCACTCAGCTGCAAGGCTCCTTTGGGTAGGCAGCTGGATGTAAGAATTTACTAACCAGTTGACAGAATTGAAAATATGACATCAATGTAAGTGAATCATCAGAGAGTTATATGTACTTTCTCCTTGTAAGGAAGAAAGGAAACTTGTTTATGACCTACTTTCCACTAGATACTACATTTTCTACATAGATAATCTGATGTGATACTCAGAGCAACCCTGGAGAAGGTGTTAATCTCTGTGTTTGCAGAATAGGGAAAATGAGGCTTGCTCAGATTAGGATCCTAGTTCTGGGGAGTGGCAGAGGCATGGTTCTAACCTAGGTGGGCCTGCTAGACTATGGCATCCCTAAAAAACTCAAAAGTGGGGAATTCTTGCAGGCAAATGTCCAGCACAATGCCACACCAGATAAAGGTAGGTTACTCTTTAAAACTGTGATTGCTGCCAAGATTGGTTGCTTTTCTTAGTAACTTCATGCAGAAATTGTGACCTAAACCAGAGTGCAGAAATTTGTACAAGGAAAGTGAACTGTCACTAAGTGGGAACCTGGAAGAACAGAGCCTCCTGCTGGTTTCCTGTTGTATTCCTACTGCTCAGCACTGTGTCTCAAACTGTAAAAATGAATATTTTCTAGCTGGTGACTAAAAAGTACTCTGCTGTAATGTATCAATATTGGTTAATTAGTTGTGATGAATGTAAGAAGGGAACTGGATGTGGAATATATGGGAACTCTCCTGTCTTTGTAATTTTCCATTAAAACTGTTCTAAAAATAGAAAGCTTATTGTTAAAAGGCATTCTGCTTATTGCATATTTAAATCTCCTCAGAAGAGAGAAGCTTGACATCAAATCATTTATTTATTTACTCTCTATATCCCTTCTATAACTTAACTGTATCTTTTTATTGCCTCTTAGGGATGTTTATTACTTAAGAGAGGACCTGTCCTTTACTTTTTCCATTATTTTTTAGGGCCAAAATGAGTTTGTTTGGAACAACCTCGGGTTTTGGATCTGGTGGGACCAGCATGTTTGGCAGCACAACCACAGATAATCACAACCCTATGAAGGTACCACATACAGCTTCACAGGGTTTTTAGAAACAGCACGGGCCAGAGAATCCCATATCCATGATAACAAGAGAATCCCAGTTGGTGTGGGAGCCTCCTTTGAGGTGAAAATGCTGAAATTTTGTTCAGCCTGCTTTCTCAAATATTGGAGCAGAGAAACTGTGTCCCCTGGACTAGTGTCCTACTTCCTCTAACATTCCTAGTCACCGGAATTACACGAGGTGCTTGTTAAGATTGCAGGTGCCCAGGGTCCAGTCCACAGCTGTGGAATGAGAGTTTCTCTGGGAGAGGGAGGCAGGTGATGACAGTGGTTGAGCACTGCGGGGCAGGAATGACCTGGTGGGCCATTGTTGGGAAATGTGGCTGCAGGCCTGGCTTTGAGATGCTGCCTGCGGCCCAACAGTGCCAGTACTTTCACTGGCTGGGTTACATTCCGCCTTTTTATCCAAGTAAGTGAGATCTGATTAACGTAGTTCTTGGGAACAGGGACACTTGACCTTGATGTGTTGGTGAGAAAGAAAGCAATTTTGAATTAAATCGTGATGATGTTTACATTTTAACATGGACTTTTTCCACCCCAGGATATTGAAGTAACATCCTCTCCTGATGATAGCATTGGTTGTCTATCATTTAGCCCCCCAACCTTGCCGGGAAACTTTCTCATTGCGGGATCGTGGGCTAATGATGTAAGTGCTCCTTAAACGCATGTTCTCTCTGTCATGTATCTCTGTATGGGCAGGGCTGGGTTTTTTGTTTGTTTTTGCTCCGAGTGAATAAAGCAAACTTACGGCTTATTCATGACCTTTTTTTTAAAGAAATGAGTTTAAGAGTCTGAACTGTTCTGAATGGCAGGCATCACTTCTTGTGCCATTTCTTAAGAAAGCAAAATCATATGCATCATTCAAAAATTTATACTCTAGTACAGTATCTTGAAGTATATTTCCTGATTATGTGTCTTATTCATTGAAAATAAATCCTGATGCTCTGTGAATTTCCCTTCTAGGCATCCTAAAAATGTTCTTTAGGCGTTTGTTAAAGTTTTTCACCTTTAGCTATATTAACAGTCCTGCATCAACACTATACTTACCAAACAAAAATTGTAGTATTCAAAAAGAAAGATAAAAATTCTGGTAGAAAAAAAGGCAAAGGATGTTTAGAAGCACTTCACAAAAGAAGTGCAGGTGGCTTGTTGGAGCAAACTTGAACTGTTTAACCATACTCATAATCAGATAAATGCATAGTGGCTTTGCCACTGACTTAAGTGGGGGACTTAGACCAGTTATCTTACTTCTCTAAGCTTCATATCCTGAAATAAGATGGAGATGACAGTGAGTACATAGAGGTTTAGCTGTTGTAGAGATGAATTCAGATAATGCATACAAANGGAGCAAACTTGAACTGTTTAACCATACTCATAATCAGATAAATGCATAGTGGCTTTGCCACTGACTTAAGTGGGGGACTTAGACCAGTTATCTTACTTCTCTAAGCTTCATATCCTGAAATAAGATGGAGATGACAGTGAGTACATAGAGGTTTAGCTGTTGTAGAGATGAATTCAGATAATGCATACAAAGCACATCATGGGAAGTCCTTAAGTCCCAGACAGGGAGTATAGCTACCACTAGTAGGTGGTATAGCTACCACTAGTAGGTGGTATAGCTACCTACTAGTGGGGTAGGTATAGCTACCACTAGTTCAGATTTCAGCTTCTCCTTGCTGGTGCCAAGTATTACTCATTTTATTATGCCAGTTTGATAGGATAAAGTGTCTATCATTTAATTTTGTGTTTATCTGATTATGGCTGGGAGCATAGGGGTTATTAATTGTTGTGTTTGCGTTGTTTTATTACTGTAGGTTCGATGCTGGGAAGTTCAAGATAGCGGACAGACTATTCCAAAAGCCCAGCAGATGCACACAGGGCCTGTCCTAGATGTCTGCTGGAGTGATGTAAGTTTCATTATGTTTTTATATGACCTGAAATACAAATAGCATGTATGCATGCACATTTTAGAAATGCTGTTTCTGAATTTAAATACGGTCATTGATTGATATTCATAATGTAGTCAGTTAACTTTTGTTATGTTAGCTATAGTTAGTCTCTCTGAAAGCTTCTTGCTTAAAAAATCCGTTAATTTATTGACCTGTTTCCATGAGCAAAGTGTTAGCTGCTCAGTCGTGTCTGCCTGCACCGTCCATAGATTGTAGTCCGTCAGGCTCCTCTGTCCATGGAATTCTCCAAGCAAGAATACTGGAGCAGGTTGCCGTTTTCTTGAGCAAGGAGTTAGACAGTTAAAGCTTTTCTTATGTCTCTTGATGTACCAGGAGCTTATGTTGTTCTAAAATTAGAAATTTACAGTCCCAGGAAGTAAGTCCTATGGGGAAAATTAGTCCTTTACCATTATTAGACTTCTGAAATATTTCCTTTCTTTGAAATTCTTTTTCCTCCCAAATACTGGACATTAGCATTATAAGTTAATGTGTTTGAGTTTATTCAACTCTTAGCTCTTCTTCTTTTTTTTTTTTGAGGGGAGAAGGTGGGTGATTGGGGAGTTTAATGAAGGTATACCATTTACAAAGAAGCCAACAGGGATGGGGAAGTCACGCTCAGCAGGAACCTTGGCTGTGAAGGGCCCAGCCTCCCTCCCCTCCTTCTCCTGCTGGCAGCTGAAAACAGAAGCGCCTGATTCAGAGTAGGGCAGATGTGCTGAGGAAGCTAAGTCTCAAGGTCCCTCCCTGGGCTCATAGAATTTTTTTTATTAGATGTAGTTTGCAGGCAGTAAAATTGAACCTTCTAAGTGTATGATTCTGTGAGTTTTGAGAAATGCATAGAGTTGTGATCAAAATATAGAAGAGATCCATCAGCCAAAAGATTTCCTCTTGCCCTTTGTGGTCAGATCCTCCTCAGCCGCTCTCCCTGGAGACCGCTGGTGTGTTTTCGGTCCCTGTGTTTCTGCCTTTACTAGAACGCCATCAACAGAATCCTTTTGAGTCTGGCTGCTTTCAGCTCAGTGCACTTGTGGTCTATCCAGCTTGTATCTGGCAGTAGTTAGTCCCCCTTGTTGCTGAGTAGTGGTGCATTGTATGGATGTTCACCGTTTGTTCACCATCCACAAGCTGAAGGACATGTAGGTTGTTTTCCATTTTTGATTGTAGTGAATAAATGCTGCTATAAACATTTTGTATACTGAATTTTCCGTGAATATAAATTTTCTTTCCTCTTGAGTTTATATCTAATAGTGGGCTTGCCGAGTCATATGAAAAAATTTATGTTAACTTTATGAGAAACACCAGACTATATAATTTATATAAATTATAAATTTATAATTTGTAAATATTCTGTTTATAAATATTTTGAGTTTCTCTCGTTTTAGTCATCTCTGAAAGTCTTCTCTAAGGCACTTTTGTCATCTGTAAAATGTATTGCTGATTTGTCTGATTAGGTTATTATGAGATTAATAATGGTTTTAAATTACACATAGAAAAGCAGCCATTTGAGTAGATTTTAAATACTTCTAATTTATTTTACCTGTCTTTCTCTCCTGATGAGAGAACAGATCAGAACTGTAAGTTTCTTATCAAGTATGGTAAGAAATAGAATTAGCTGACACCAGAACTCTGTTGCTCAAGTGTTCTTGGTCACCTTTTACAGAAATGTACACAGCCCATTTCCTTTCGCTATCTCCATTAGAATCGTGCGCTGTCTAGTGGAGGATCCAAAATATAGACATTAAGAGTTCCAATTCAGGGAGCTAAGTTCTTAGAGAGGCAGGATGCACTGTGCTGGGTGGACAGAACCCAGAAGGCAGCTATGAAGTTTGGGAAGGGTGCGCTGAAAGCTTCGCAGACAAGGCAAGAATTGAGCTGAATCTTAAAAGCAAACCATTTGCTTATGGCTTTAGAGCACTGTTGTCCATTCCAAATGTAGATTCAAATTTCAGCTCTGTCTTCACTTTTTGGCTTTGCCAAGTTACTTAATCTCTCTGAGTCTGTTATCCAGTCACTCAAAGACTAGCATGGCACCTGTGGGGAGTGGTTAAGAGACTTGCTTGAGGGAACATAGAGAAAGGCTGAGCCCAGACCTGGACCTTTGGCTCCAGAGCCTGTGCACTGACAACCTCCCTCAGAGGCTTATAGGAAATAGGAGCTGGCCTGGAAGAGGAAGGCATGTATGGAAAGGCACAGAAGAGCCAGAGTTACCCTCGAGGTGTAAAAGCCCAACTTGGTGAGGGCGATTCTCCAGCAGTCCAAGGATGTGGCTCGCTGCATGGACACAGCAGGTGGAGCTTAGAGGAGCTGATTTGGGAGCATTTAGGGATCTCATTCTTCTGCCCCAGCCTTTTGATAGACTGGCTTCTGTCTCGGTGTGTCCACGGGGGCCTGGCATCCTGTAGCTGGTAGGTTCAGCATTTCATGAGATTGAGGGGCCAGTGTTTCACTCAGCCTCAGGACAGCCCACATTAGCAAGGATTTGTGGACTTACCCTTCTGTTCAGTTCAGTTTNACTGAATTTTCCGTGAATATAAATTTTCTTTCCTCTTGAGTTTATATCTAATAGTGGGCTTGCCGAGTCATATGAAAAAATTTATGTTAACTTTATGAGAAACACCAGACTATATAATTTATATAAATTATAAATTTATAATTTGTAAATATTCTGTTTATAAATATTTTGAGTTTCTCTCGTTTTAGTCATCTCTGAAAGTCTTCTCTAAGGCACTTTTGTCATCTGTAAAATGTATTGCTGATTTGTCTGATTAGGTTATTATGAGATTAATAATGGTTTTAAATTACACATAGAAAAGCAGCCATTTGAGTAGATTTTAAATACTTCTAATTTATTTTACCTGTCTTTCTCTCCTGATGAGAGAACAGATCAGAACTGTAAGTTTCTTATCAAGTATGGTAAGAAATAGAATTAGCTGACACCAGAACTCTGTTGCTCAAGTGTTCTTGGTCACCTTTTACAGAAATGTACACAGCCCATTTCCTTTCGCTATCTCCATTAGAATCGTGCGCTGTCTAGTGGAGGATCCAAAATATAGACATTAAGAGTTCCAATTCAGGGAGCTAAGTTCTTAGAGAGGCAGGATGCACTGTGCTGGGTGGACAGAACCCAGAAGGCAGCTATGAAGTTTGGGAAGGGTGCGCTGAAAGCTTTGCAGACAAGGCAAGAATTGAGCTGAATCTTAAAAGCAAACCATTTGCTTATGGCTTTAGAGCACTGTTGTCCATTCCAAATGTAGATTCAAATTTCAGCTCTGTCTTCACTTTTTGGCTTTGCCAAGTTACTTAATCTCTCTGAGTCTGTTATCCAGTCACTCAAAGACTAGCATG
The DNA here is from genome assembly GCA_006410615.1 of Neotragus moschatus. Lineage (NCBI taxonomy): Eukaryota > Metazoa > Chordata > Mammalia > Artiodactyla > Bovidae > Neotragus > Neotragus moschatus. Next base: position 582,815 of record SJYA01001955.1, on the reverse strand, counting down.
GCACCTGTGGGGAGTGGTTAAGAGACTTGCTTGAGGGAACATAGAGAAAGGCTGAGCCCAGACCTGGACCTTTGGCTCCAGAGCCTGTGCACTGACAACCTCCCTCAGAGGCTTATAGGAAATAGGAGCTGGCCTGGAAGAGGAAGGCATGTATGGAAAGGCACAGAAGAGCCAGAGTTACCCTCGAGGTGTAAAAGCCCAACTTGGTGAGGGCGATTCTCCAGCAGTCCAAGGATGTGGCTCGCTGCATGGACACAGCAGGTGGAGCTTAGAGGAGCTGATTTGGGAGCATTTAGGGATCTCATTCTTCTGCCCCAGCCTTTTGATAGACTGGCTTCTGTCTCGGTGTGTCCACGGGGGCCTGGCATCCTGTAGCTGGTAGGTTCAGCATTTCATGAGATTGAGGGGCCAGTGTTTCACTCAGCCTCAGGACAGCCCACATTAGCAAGGATTTGTGGACTTACCCTTCTGTTCAGTTCAGTTTAGTCACTCAGTCGTGTCCGATTCTTTGTGACCCCATGAATCGCAGCACGCCAGGCCTCCCTGTCCATCACCAACTCCCAGAGTTTACTCAGACTCAGGTCCATCGAGTCAGTGATGCCATCCAGCCATCTCATCCTCGGTCGTCCCCTTCTCCTCCTGCCCCCAATCCCTCCCAGCATCAGAGTCTTTTCCATTGAGTCAACTCTTCACATGAGGTAGCCAAAGTACTGGAGCTTCAGCTTTAGCATAATTTCTTCCAAAGAAATCCCAGGGCTGATCTCCTTCAGAATGGACTGGTTGGATCTCCTTGCAGCCCAAGGGACACTCAAGAGTCTTCTCCCAACACCACAGTTCAAAAGCATCAATTCTTTGGTGCTCAGCCTTCTTCACAGTCCAACTCTCACATCCATACGTGACCACTGGAAAAACCATAGACTTGACTAGATGGACCTTAGTTGGCAAAGTAATATCTCTGCTTTTGAATATGCTATCTAGGTTGGTCATAACTTTTCTTCCAAGGAGTAAGCATCTTTAGAACCTCATTAATAGAGAAGAAGGTTTTTTCTCTCTTCTTTCAGATGGAGAGCTGGTGATAAGTTTTTGCTAGGGAAGGATAATGTTAAATCTTTGAGCTGTGGAACCAGAAATGAAGTGTTAGGGGTCTGCAGATTATGGCCCACGGGCCCAATTTGGCCTGTTGCTAACTTTTGTAAATAAAGTTTTCTTGAAACACAACTACACTCATTCATTTGACAGTGTGTATGGCTGCATTCTAGATACAACAGCAGAATTAGGACAACAGAGACCACTTGACCTACAAAGCTGAAATATTTACTATATCACCCTTTAGGAAAAAGAATTGTTGATGATTGGTCTAGATTTTCAACTCAGTACTTAACTTTTTAAATTTTCTTGTACTTCATAATTGACTGACCTACTTTATGAATTCTGTATGTGAATATTTGAAAACCATAACACAGTGATTGCCAATTTTTTAAGCTGTTTTATAGTTTATTTTGGACCAATGATCATTGTAAATTAGTGGTTTTATTGCACGCACTTTAGAATGCTATTAGATGTTGAACTGAACACAAGTAATAATGATTGAACATATGTGGTATAGAGCAGAAATTGCGGGGAGAAAGATACAGTGTATGTGGCAAAGTGTTTAAATTGGTGTACCTAGATGATGGGTTTGTGAGTATTCATTGTACTATTCTTGTACCTGTTGTGAAGGCTTGAAATTGATGAAAATAAGAAAAAAAAATGTAAGTGGCTCCTGGTAGGTAATACACACTGATACAGGATATGAAAGGCTATTCCTAGAGACGTGCCAGTGACCATGATTGCCTCTGAACAATGAGCTGGGGTCAGGGAGGGACTTGGTTTTCATTACCTAACTCTAAATGCTGTTTAAATGTTTTATTAACCTGTTTACACATTGTCTCTTAGAAAAAAATCGATACTTGAAAAGAGCTGGAAATGTGTTTTGTATATGACATCGTAGTCTGCAAAACACAAGCCCCCAAATAATTGGAAAAATAAAAATTGCAAAATAAAACCTTCCTCAGTATGTTCAATCTAATATCTAAATGTACATATAGAATTTTTATTTTTATTAGAATGTCAGAATTTTTTCTACTTTATTTTAGGATGGGAGCAAAGTATTTACAGCCTCATGTGATAAAACTGCCAAAATGTGGGACCTCAATAGTAACCAGGCGATACAGATTGCACAGGTAAAAAATGATAAAATTTATCCTCTGCAGAGATGCTGGGCAAGGCAGGGTTGTAATGATTCTTATTCTTTGTTACAGGAAAAGTGCAGTTCAACTATACTTAATCAATTAGACTTAAATATACCAGAAACCTCTTCAGCACAAAATAATACCAATTTTCATTTTTACTGATGTTTCACAAGTTCTGTCAAGGGTCTTCTGCATTTGTGTGGTTGAGGGTTGCATCATAAGGAGCTAGTGATGTTCAGACCTGTAAAAGGCAGTGTTAAAACTGATCCTCAGCATTCTAGCACCCATGTGTGGCTTGCCTTGTCCCAGGCTGCATTTGGTCACTTGTTTATTCACAAGTATGTATCAGTTGCCAGTGATAGCACAGGCACTGTCCTTGGAGTAGAAACCCAGCAGTGAGTGAGAGACACCCTTCCCTGTTTCAGGAGCTTTTACAGCTTGCTTGAGGATGGCAGGCAGGTTCTTGTGTGAAGACTGCTAAGAAAAGTAGAAATAATGAAGAGGAGAGAGCCTAGAACCAGAGGGTCAGGCCTGGTGGGGAAGAGCCTCTTGACAGTGAGACATTTTCAAGAAGGTGTCACATACCCTGAGACTTCTTCAGTCTCTAATTAGTTTGTCTTCTCAGTGACACAACTGTGGTGGAGTTCTTCCCTGTGAGTTGTTTGTGAGAACCTCCCCCTTCACTGTCATACTAGTTAATTGTGGTTCAAATCAAATTAAATTTTGTTGGTATGGAATGTTACACAATTGGTCGTGGGGAAGGACGAAACTGTCCTTTGGTTTTTGTTGAGTATGACCTCAATATTTAAGATTCCTTCTCTTTGAATTTTCAGAACCAAAGCTGTGTGGCATGTTATATTACATTTACCTTGATCTGTTTTGGTTTTGTCTTGAAAGCACGATGCTCCTGTCAAAACAATACATTGGATCAAAGCACCAAACTACAGCTGTGTGATGACTGGGAGCTGGGATAAGACCTTGAAGGTATGCTGTATAGTCGAGGGACTTCCTGGCCTGACCAAGTGGACGTTATTCTTAAACTATCTGGATGTTAGTTCTGAATGGTTAATCACTTTTTTTTTTTTTTTTTTTGTCTTTCAGTTTTGGGATACACGATCATCAAATCCTATGATGGTGTTACAGCTCCCTGAAAGGTGTTACTGTGCTGACGTGGTAAGGAATTCCTTACTTTATGATATCTTATAATTAGAGGACAACGTAAAAACCCTTCAGACTTTAATTGTAGATGTGGGATGTAGTTTGGGTTGCATCAGTTGTCATAAACCTAGATTTTTGCATTGCATATGTTCCAGAATTACAGAAAACTGGATGTCACACTTTAGTCACTTGTTAAGTGAACATATTCAGTCACAGGCCATGCCGGCACTGGTATGATGTGTACTGTACAAAAACTGGCAATAACTTTGTGATGTGGGACTAGATCCTTTGGTGACTGTCTCTGAGTGGGATAGAAGCTGAAGAACTTTCTCTGTTGGTGTAGCAATAAGTCTTAAGAGTGTACTAACTGCCCCATAATTCCCCTTTCAGGAGTTTATCATGAGAAAAGTAGAGATGCAGATGTTCTTTGTTCTGTATAATAGAGTGATTGGAAATGACCCAGTGGGCCAACTAGACAGACATAGTCGTTTGATTTGAGGGAATGTTACTTAGATGGCCACCACTAGTGTTCTCAGGAAAATGTGTGGAGCGGTGCTCACTGAACACGCTTTAGTAAGGATGTGAATTATATAGAAACATACATATACACATGTATATTAAAAACACGCTCAAAAAAAGAAGACGAGAGAAAACATACCATAATGTTGACAACTGTTAGCATTTGAAGGGGGTGGTAGAACGATGATTTTCATTTCTTCTCTATTCCTCAGTGTATATTCTAAATAAATGTTTCATAATATTTTATAGTTCTAAAAAAATGAGTCTTAAAAAGGTATGTTCTGTTTTCAAATATGATTTCTCTAGATTACCTTGAAACATGTAAATACCATTGGATTGTTAAACTTAAAAAAAATTCACTTGTTTTTGCAACTTTGAAAAAATTGATAGAATACTTTGGTATACAAAAGAACACACCCCACTTTAAGTAGGTCTCTGCTTTCCTCTTTTTCCTAGATATATCCTATGGCTGTGGTGGCAACTGCAGAGAGGGGCCTGATTGTGTATCAGTTAGAGAATCAGCCTTCTGAATTCAGGAGGATAGAGTCTCCACTGAAGCATCAGGTGAGTCACAAATCAGATCAGGAAGCTTGTATTTAGCATCTATCATAGGAAGTAAGTGCCTGCATGTGGAAATTGTTATACTGTAGGATATTAAAAGGAGGTGAATTTAAGGATATAAACACAGTGTTAGTGGGTAAATACCGTCCTTGGCAGACATCCCCTGGGTAGAAGAATGCTGCTGAATGGGTACACACCACAGTGAATTGGTTCCATCATGAGTCCATAGTTTCTGCCTTCAGCTCAGTCTCCACCTGCCACAGATTCTTAGATCATCTTCACCCTCTTCCGATCCATCACTCCTTTGGCCTTTGTCTCTGCAGATCTGATCTGCAGCCTCTACTCCTGGAACACAGAAGCTGATAATTGGAAGCTTCCTCATCTTACTCCTGCTGAACCTAGAACTCTGGCTGCACCTGCCTCTTCCCTGCCTTCTCCACCTGTTGAGGGGTGGGCCACGCTCTCTAGTCCCACCTCTCAGGAGCTTCAGGCTATCAGCCACCCACCTCCCTCCTGTATCTCGTCTTCCCCCGTTCTCACCCCCTCAACTTTTGTTCGTTGGCATAAGACAGACTCGAGTCTAATCCTGGGAAACAAACCTCTTCTGACCCCCACATCCTCAGCCAGCTAGGTACCTTTTCCCCTTGTAAGTCAAGTGTCCTAAATAAGCTTTCCTGGTTCCCCTACCCCCTACTCATTTCTCACCCACTCCTTTGAGACTTCCGCCTCTGTTACTCCACCAGAACTGTTTCTGGCATGGCAGTTGATGGCTTCCTAGTCAGTAACTCCAGTGGATACTCGTCACCCTCATCTTACCACAACCGTGGCCCTCACCAACATTCTTACTATACGTTCTTTAGACTGTGCTTGGGCTCTATAATGCCAGTCTCTTACCTCTTGCCTCTGCTTGCTGCTTTGTCTTCCTTGCCGTATCTTGAGGTTCCCCAGGGATCTGCCCTGGGCCACTGCCTTCTGAACCTCAGCACGGTCCCGTCTACTGTTCATGACTGTTGGTTAGGGGTGTGTGGTGGGTTGGAGTCTTGGATCCCTAGCTGCCTACCCTCTGTGCTCCTGACAAGGGCACCTGCAGTCTGACGGCCCTTATGCATGTCCCCCCATCCGCCCCCCACCCACTGTATCTCAGCCCACTAGCATCCCATTCCAGGCGCTCCCAGCCTGCTCCTACCCATATGCTCTGCATCTCACCAGATGGGGCCTCCACCTTTAGCTGTCTAGGCCAGAAATCAGGAGTTGTCCTTTACTCACTGCCCTGCCTTTCCTCCTCCCCCATCTCATAAAGCACCATGCTCACTTGCACCCTGTGTGTGGCTTCGAATCGGACCATTTCTCTCCTTCCAGCTCAAGTGCAGCTCTTGTTGAATGACAGCAGCAGTGTGGGCCTGTGCGCCTCCGCCTCTGGAGACTGCGCTGTGGGCGGTTTGTTTGGGGTCTTCTGTGGGGTCCACGAGACCCTCCTTTGGGCCCTCAGGCTCAGTGTTGGATCAAGTACAGTGTCTTGCTTTTGCATAGTGTGTTCATGGTTTAGAAAGTTCTGGCCATATCCACTGTATGCTTGACCCTTGTTCCCACATCCTCCCAAGCCAACACTACTTCTCTTTTCCAGTTGGGTCGCAGAGACCCTGGGACACTGGGTGACTTCTTAGAGGGCACTTCCTTAGTCAGTAGTATGCTGCAAATCCCACCAGGGGGTCAGTGCCAGAATAGGAGCTGGTGAGGCTGAGCGGTGCATGCCCTGCTGCAGTGACAGCGAGGCCTGCAGCGTGGCAAAGGAGCAGCAGCACCTGGACGGAAGCACGTGATCTGAGGTTTATTCATAAAATCATGCGGCTAAATAAAAAAATAATGCCTACTGGAGGAATGGAAAAATCTTTATTGTGTTTGAGAAATATGTTTCTGGTTCTTTCAAAACCCAAAAATGGAGTAAAAGTTGTTTATGTTATTTATGGAATGTTTTACTTTACATGATGATGTTATACTTTTTCTCCCCAACTATAGCATCGATGTGTGGCTATTTTTAAAGACAAACAGAACAAGCCGACAGGTTTTGCCCTGGGAAGCATCGAGGGGAGAGTTGCTATCCACTACATCAACCCCCCAAATCCGTAAGTGAGGCCTGGTCAGCTTGCAGATGTTCGTGTGGGACATTTTGTTTTGAAGGAAGGCTAAGTTGGGTCTTTGTTTTTCAGTGCCAAGGATAACTTCACCTTTAAATGTCATCGATCTAACGGGACCAACACGTCTGCTCCTCAGGACATCTATGCGGTGCGTTTTTAGAAATGTTAATCCTGAGAATGTGTCTAGAAACTAGACTTGGCGGTGGATAGCTGAGTCATTATGGGATCAGAAAAGATCGCTGTCATTGCGTGTGTTCATGTGCAGGGATAAATGCTTACTTGGGAGGTTTCAGTTTTCTGTTTTTATGAACATGCTGACTCTCTTCATTCTCTCTGTTTCTGAAATGCAAGCTTAGGAGTTTTGGGGAGCAACTTCCACCTGTATGAGTGCTGGTAGACAGTTGGTACGCTTAGCTAAAACCGAGAAATTTGCTATTTGCTGAAAAAGAAAAACGCATTTTCCTGAGGTTTGCTTCTTGGTGCCACTAGCTTACATACTTAACTTCCGCTGACTTGTGTTTTTAATAAGAGACAAGATTCAGTCCTGGGCTATCAGTTCATTCAGGAAGCAGGGCTGGTTTCTGATGTGATCAGCAGGCCATTAGCTCTAATGAAATTATGGTGGTTCATTTTATGTTCTCATTGAACCAAGAAGTCTGCATTGTCAAAAACCCAGTTTCTCCTCCCTTCTCTGCTCCTCATTGTGTATATCCATCCTTCGTAGGTTAATGGAATTGCGTTCCATCCTGTCCATGGCACCCTTGCCACTGTGGGATCTGATGGTAGATTCAGCTTTTGGGACAAAGATGCCAGAACAAAACTAAAGACTTCGGAACAGTTAGATCAGCCGATTTCAGCCTGCTGCTTCAATCACAATGGAAACATATTTGCATATGCTTCCAGCTACGACTGGTCAAAGGTGAGAATCCGCAGGCCTGTGCTGGCACCGTCAGGCAGCAGAGCCAAGCTCTCGAGGACTAAGGCCTGAGCTTAGTCGTGAGGCCTCTCCAGACGTGTTGTTTGTCTTGCACGGGGCCTGTCACCATCACCTCACTGCAGCAAGAAGCAGCAGGGCCTCCCTCTTAGCCTTTGCCTGAGAATATGCCCATGTGAGGTGCTTGGTCAGCGTAAACCCAGCAGCTGACACTCTGGGGCATCTGAGTCATTCAGGGATGTCGGGGGTTGTTGGGTGAGAGTGACGAGGGCTCAGCAAGGCACCCAGCCTTTACCAGAGGCATAGGCTTTTTGTTTGTTTGCTGTTTGGGGAGGGAAGTTACAGACTGATGGGGTCCTGGTTGTGTTTGAGTCATCCCAGTGCCGTGGTAAAAGAACTGACCCTCGCACTCAGGTTTCAGCCACAGTCTCACCTCCACACGTGTCTGTCTTCGCTCGTCCTGCCCCCCTCCCCTCCCGTCCCCAACACACTTAACTCTGTTCTTCTCTGCCTCTTGTTACTCCATCTTCTCTTCCTGTCCCCTGCCTCATTCTGCGGTCTGTAAGCACACACTTTAGCTGTTCTGAAACAAGCGTTAAGAATCCCAGCGTCCCCTTCCTGGTAAACTCACCCAGGGAGGTAACTACCTGGCCTCTTGTTCCCCCCCCTCTGTCTCCTCCTCCGTTTCCTGGAGCTGTAGTTGGGATCTCGCTGCCTTTGTCCTCGTCCGGTCCAGAAGCTGCTTATTGTCTGTGTTGGGCACCGTGGGCCACCCCTTCCTTTTCCGTTCACAAAGCCTTCTCCCTGGTCTCTGACATTTCTGTTGCCTGTGGTATTCCTACTCCTGACTGCTCACCATCTCTGGTGGCTTCTGCTCTTCTTCCCGACTCTTGCATGCAGGCCTTTTTCTGTAGTTCTCCTTCAGGTTCCGCCAGGCGCATCTGCATTCATGAAGCACCTCCAGCACAAGCTAGTGGCTCTTGTGTGTAACCTGCCTCCTGACCTTGTGCCCCAGCTCTCCCTGTGTCCCCATCCCAGTGTGGTGTCTGCACCTGGGTACCCCCTGAGCACCTTAACCTAGGACATAAAAATCGGGGGGATTTTCCGACCCGTCTCCTTTTATCCTCCAGGCTTGCTGCTGTTCCTGTGTTCCTCTTTACTTAAACACCACCTGGTCACTGGGGCAGAAGTCTTGGAATCGCCTTTGATTCTGTCTCTCTCAGAAGAGGTGGGCAGTCACTGAGCTGCATCCACTTCACCTGTGTGGTACATCTTGCCCGCTCAGCATACTGTTGACCTGTTCTGCCTGCTCTGGCCTGTGGGAGGCTCAACCTCTCTGAGCCTTTGCTTCTGTGAGCCATGCAGCTGCCCCACCCCCACCCCCNTTGATGCCACCCTCACACACACACACACACACACACACACTTCACAAGACAGGTATTAGAGCCTGTTAGGTGTGTCGTGTCCCTGAAAAATGTAAAAGAAGACTTTCAGAAAGTATTTAAAATAAATGTGTCTGGGAAGAATCATGTGTCATTTCTAGAATCAGGCCCATCTCAGGTATGCAGAGGTAAGGGTGGATTCCTGAGACCGTGAGCGGGTTCCAGTGGGACAGCTCCCCACGTGGAGCGCATGAGACCCTGAGCTGAGGCCATGTCCTGAGCGGTGGCAGGAAGAAGGGAAGGACCAGGGAGAGGCCTCCAGGGCTCACCAGGGGAGCTGTCCCTGCCCTGGGCATGGAGGGAGCAGGGGAAGAGGAGTGGCTTGATCTGGGGAGGGGCTTGTCAGGAGCATGGAAAGGGCCCCCACCTGGGTGCTGTCCCCACATTGATGCAGGAGCAGTGGATGGTGCCATAGACCCGGCTGGTGCCAGCAGAGGGCATTCTTGGGGCAGGCCAGGCCACAGTGGACGACAGGGGTGGGTGTGCTGGGAGTGAGCCCTACAGTGTAGGGTCCTGGATCAGAGTGCGCATTTGGGCTGCAGGTGTTATTTCCATCGGCTGTTCAGTTAACATTTCCGGGCTCCTCCGGTGTCCCCAGCACTGTCCTTGGTGTCGGATCCAGGCACACAAACGTCACCCGGGTACGTGGTCCAGGGGACCAAGGGTCTAGCTCTTGGGAGGAAAGGAACCAGGGTAGAGATGGTCCCAGACTCGACCGCCAGCTGCCCAGCCGGGTGACAAGTTCCCAACAGCAGACATTGGAGGGCAAGTCTGCCTGGAAGTCAGGGGCACAGTGTCCCAGGCAGGCTGCAGGAGTGGGAATGCCTGACATTTGGTGTCTTTGGCAAGGATGACCTGGGTTAGGGGCAGGGCAGGGCCTCTCGCTGCCAAGCATGTCCTCTAGGTTTGAGACCCCACCATGGAGGGGCAGCTCTGGGCAGGGAGTTGAGGGAAGTGGGGTGATGGCTGTTCCTTGGAGACCCTATGGGGGTGGAAAGAGTGGAATGTAGGGGCAAAAGTCAGGGGAGAGCCCTCCTGGGTCTCCAGGGAATTGCTGGGTGGCCCTTGGGTGGTCATCACGGCATGGAGGAGGAGGCCGGCGGGGCTTGTGGTGTCAGAGGGGAATGGGATGACCCAGAGTTTTCTAAGGGCCCTGTTGTCATCGGGCCCTGAGGAACCCGAGTACCATGTCCGTGGGAGGCCTTGGGAAGCCCTGGAGAAGGTGAGGAGGCCTGTGAGAGCTCTTCCTGGGGACAGAGGACAGTGAACTGGGTCTGTCCATCTGGACTCATGGAGCTCCTGCCGCCCCACATCCTGCCATCAGGTCTCACCTCTCAGGACCTCCCACACGGGGCCTCCCAGGGTAGGAGCAGGGGCTGGATGCAGGTGAGGCCTCTGGAGGGGGTTTCCCTGCCCGCTGAGTGCAGCCCCTGTGGTACTCCTCAGGGGCCAGGGTGGACCCGGCTTCCTCCTGGACTTGCATGGCCTGGGAGGAGACAGACCCGGGCACCGGTGTCCTCGAGTGGGCCTGTCCTTCACTGCTGGAAACTGCCTGGTTCTGCCCCTGTCTGGGCAGTGAAATGGAGGGAGCTTCAGGGAGGGCTCCTGGAGGGGCTGGCCCGAGCTGGGTAGTGATGGGGGAGCAAGAGTTCTCTGCGGTCCTTCCTGCACCTTAGGCCACAGGCACCCCTGCAGAGCTTGTGGCCAAGCAGGTCCTGATTCCCAGGTTCTGGTCTGGGTCTGACCCTTCACTGCTCCCTGGAGACCCTCAGTTTGGGACCAAGCAGGAATAACATGATCTTTAGAAGATGATGGAGCAGGAAGGGGGAATGATGGGCAGGGGCATTTCTCCTCAAGGGCAGCCACAAAGAGACTGGAGGCAGGAGGAGCCTGGCGGAGCTGGTGTGTAAGATGTGCAGGTCAGCTGCCCGAGCTTTCCTCCCAGAAGCCCCGCTCTCCCCTGGACCCACACAGTCCCGAGGACACAGCGCATCTCAGAGCAGCATCAGGAACCTGGGAGGTGTGGTCATCCTCGGGGAAGGCGGCCTTGGACGCTCGCTTCTCTCCTGCTCTCTGCGGTCAGCAGATGGCTTGCTTTATTTCTGGTTTCTATTGATTACATTGATCCTTTTTTGTCTGTTCTTTTTAACTAACACGGTGCTGTTGTTAAACCTGGAAGTCAGTTAATGTATTATAATTTCTCCAAGTTTGTTCCTCATTAAATTCTTTGGCTATTCTAGGGATTTTGAATTTAATATAATTTCTCAGAAGCTTGTTTGGTGCTTGAGGGTGGCATTCCTTCTACAGGTAAATTTGAAGCAAACCGACATCATAAAAATGCTGTGTCCAATCCTGTAAACTCTAAAGTTCAGTTGCTCAGTCATGTCTGACTCTTTGTGACCCCACGGGCTGCAGCACACCAGGCTTCCCTGTCCTTCCCTGGCTCCCAGAGCTTGTTCCAAAACTCATGTCCATCAGGTCGGTTATGCCATCCAACCATCTCGTCCTCTGTCGACCCCTTCTCTTCCTGAGTTCAGTCTTTCTCAGATCAGGGTCTTTTCCAATTAGTTAGTTCTTCACAACAGGTGGCAAAGCATTGGAGCTTCAGCTTCACTTCAGCATAAGTCCTTCCAATGAATATTCAGGGTTAATTTCCTTTAGGACTGACCGGTTTGATCTCCTTGCTATTCAAGGGACTCTTAAGAGTCTTGTCTTCTCATGTCCTGAGCCAGAATGGGTGAGGGTGTCCCCAGCGAGATGCTGAGCCACCAGGGCAGAGGTGCTGGCCCTCTCTGGCGACAGAGATTTAACCATATCACACAGTGGTGTGGGTAACAGCTCACCGCACAGAGACCTTGCCAGATGGGAACAGTGCCAACAGTTCCCCTCTGGGACTTAAGAGAAGGACACAAATGCCCTATCAACTGAACTGGAGTTCAGGCCTGACTGCTGCCACAGCCCTTCCCAGCCTACCTGGACCCTCTACCTCTGGACCAAGAGGCATCTGGGCCCCATCCTGTGTCTGGGAGGGGAGAGCTGGCCACTCCCACACATTCCTTCCTCCCTCGGCCGCCTGAACGAGCAGAACTCGAACAGCAGCTCATGAGCCTCTTCACATGCTTCTCCACACTGAAGCCTCACTCAAACCCACTTATCATACACAGAAGCTGAGGCCCAGACAGGCGAAGTAATTTGCCCAAGTTCAATCCTCTGAGTTAAGCTTGACTCCAGGTTTGCCCAGTGTTAAAGCTGAAGGAACTTTAAGGCTGAAGACAGTCTTCAATTAAATCCACCCAGCCCTCTGGCAACACCTCCTCAGTCCCTGCTCCTGATACAGAGAACTGGACCCAAACAGGCTCTGCCCTTAGAAGCCAAGGTTGGTGAGGGAGAAGCACGATGTAAAAATATAATTATAGCTCAGCGTGATCTGTGCATGACACAAAAGAGGAGATACAAAAGCTTTATCCTCACCAGTAATCAAAGACATGCAAATTAAAACAATACAATGCAATTTTACCTACTGAAATTAATAGTTTTTTGTTTTTTTTTTTTTTCAAAGATAGCATCAGTGTTGATTAAAAAAAAAAGAGAGAGAGTCTTCTCCAACACCACAATTCAAAAGCATCCATTTTTAGGTGCTCAGCTTTCTTCATGGTCCAGCTCTCACATCCATACAAGGTGACTGGAAAAACCATAGCTTTAACTATATGGACCCTTATCAGTAAAGTAATGTTTCTGTTTTTTTAATATGCTGTCTAGGTTGGTCATAGGCTTTCTTCCAAGGAGAAAGTACCTTTTAATTTAATGGCTGCACTCACCATCTGCAGTGATTTTGGAGCCCAAGAAAATAAAGTCTCTCACTGTTTCCATGATTCCCCATCTATTTGCCATGAAGTGATGGGATTGGATACTATGGTCTTAGCTTTTTGACTGTTGAGTTTGAAGCCAGCTTTCTCACTCTCCTCTTTCACCTTCATCAAGAGGCTCTTTAGTTCCTCTTTGCTTTCCACCATAAGGGTGGTGTCATCTGGGTATCTGAGGTTTTGCTATTTCTCCCAGCAATCTTAATTCCAGCTTGTGATTCATCCAGTCCGGAATTTCAGATGAGGTACTCTGCATATAAATTGAATATGCAAGGTGGACAGTATACAGCCTTGATGTATTCCTTTCCCAATTAGGAGCCAGTCTGTTGTTCCACATCTCTTCTGTTGATTCTTGATCTGCATACAGACTTCTCAGGAGGCAGAGGAGGTGGTCTGGTGTCCCATCTCTTGAAGAATTTTCCCCAGTTTCTTGTGAGCCACACAGCTAAAGGCTTTAGCAGAGTCCATGAAACGGAAATGCATGTTTTTCTGGCATTCTCTTACTTTTTCTACTATCTAGCAGAGGTTGGTAATTTGATCTCCAGTTCCTCTGCATTTCCTAAATCCAGCTTGAACATCTGGAAGTTCTCGGCTCACGTACTGTTGAAACCTCGCTTGGAGAATTTTGAGCATTACTTTGCTAGTGTGTGAGATGTGTGCAATTTTTGGTAGCTCGAAAATTGTTTGGCATTGCCTTTCTTTGGGATTGGAATGAAAACTGACCTTTTCCAGTCCTGTTGCCACTGCTGACTTTTTCGAGTTTGCTGGCGTATCGAGTGTGGCACTTTAACAGCATCATCTTTTAGGGTTTGCAATAGCTCCGCTGGAATTCCGTCACCTCCACTAGCTTTGTTTTAGTGATGCTTCCTAAGGCCCACTACACGTCACACTCGAGGATGTCTGGCTGTATCTGAGTGACCACACCATCGTGGTCACCCGCGTAATTAAGATTTTTTGGTATCGTTTTTCTGTGCATTCTTGCCACCTCTTCTTAACATCCTCTGCTTTGGTTAGGTTTGTACCATTTCTGTCTCTTACTGTGCCCATCTTTGCATGACACATTCCCTTGCTATCTCTGGTTTTCTGGAGGAGATCTCTAGTCTTTCCCATTCCATTGTTTTCTTCCGTTTCTTTGAACTGATCACTTCGGAAAGCTTTCTTATCTTTCCTTGCTATTCTTTGGAACTCTGCATTCAGATGGATATATCTTTCCTTTTCTCCTTTGCCTTTCACTTCTCTTGTTTTCTCTTATTTGTAAGGCCTCCTCAGACAACCATTCTGTCTTTTTGCATTTCTTCTTCTTGGGGATGGTTTTGATCACTACCTCCTGTACAATGTTACAGACCTCTGTCCATAGTTCTTCAGGACACTGTATCTATCAGATCTAACCCCTTGAATCTATTTGTCACTTCCACAGTACAGTCGTAAGGGATTTGATTTATGTCATACCTGGTCTAGAGGTTTTCCCTATTCTTCAATTGAATTCTGGATTTTGCAATACGGAGTTCATGACGTAAATACTGTAGATCACCATTAATCTGGGTCCACTGTATAATCTCAGCCTGTCTGTGCTCGGTCTCTCAGCTGTGTCCGACTCTCTGCGACCCCCTAGTCTGTGGTCCCGCCAGGCTCCTCTTCCATGGGATTCTCCAGGCAAGAACACTGCACGCGTTGCCATTAAAGTTTATGGGAATTGATGTCTTCAGTATTTGTTCATTTACTAGATTTATATTTTTAACTCTATATGCCCCACACAACTTTTCTCAAATTCATCTTAGTACTTTATGTTTTTGGATAATATAATAAAGCGTATTTAAAGTTTTTATTGTTAAATATTATATAAAATAGATAGAAATCTGTACACATCCACACGCGCACATCTGTGTGTGTCTGTGTTGGCACCTACTGCCTGTCTCTCTATCTGTGTCTACCATCTGTCCATCTGGACCATCCATCTGGTGTGAGAACCGTTTCTCTGAATTGGCTAAATTATACTTCTCAGTTCATGGAGGGTTCCATCATTAGCCATGCTGGGCGGGTATGTTTCACGCACGCACACACACTAGTGTATCTTCAGTAACACAAGAAGCCCCTTTGATGTCTCCATAGCAACAGCTTCACTAGTCATCCTTGGTGCCCATGCCCTCTCCCCAGGACCTCTTGCTCCCCCGAACTCAGAGAACATCACCCTACACCTGCCTCTGAATCGACTGAATTGTCCCTTTGTGTTTGGACCTTCAGTAACATTTCTCGGTTTCTGCTAGAACAAGTAATTCTGTAATAAATATTCTTTTTTTGGTATATCTAGTCCAAAGACTGATTATGTTCCTAGGATGTGTTCTTATAACGAGAATTTTTATGTTACCAACATCGACATCCCACGGTCTACAATCCATCTTCCAATATCCACAATCACTTTCCACCATNAGAACAAGTAATTCTGTAATAAATATTCTTTTTTTGGTATATCTAGTCCAAAGACTGATTATGTTCCTAGGATGTGTTCTTATAACGAGAATTTTTATGTTACCAACATCGACATCCCACGGTCTACAATCCATCTTCCAATATCCACAATCACTTTCCACCATCCCCCAGTCAATTCCCAAAGCCCACCACCTCTCACTCTTCTGCATCCACCATCCACAATTTACTCCTCACTATTCTTTAAATTTCAAATTCTGAAAGATGATGCTGTGAAAGTGCTGCACTCAATATGCCAGCAAATTGGGAAAACTCANTGCTAAAAGACAAAATAAAGTTTTCTACTGAAAGACATAACCTGCAGTCAGTGGTTTAAATTCTTCACTTATCAAATCATACATGAATTCAGACTATTAACTCTGGTTCTTTTGGTCTGAAAAGTTTTGTTGTTTTCTTTTGGCTTTTCTAATTTTTTAAATTTTTTGAGAGAGAAAGGCAGGTGCACTAGAAAGTTCTTAGTTTTCAACTTAAATGTTTGCAGCTAATTTTTTCCTTTCCTTTATGAATCAGCCCTGACCCCTGTCATCTGTATATATGTGCAGATGTGGCTCTGAAGAGAGCCAGGCTCTAGCCAAGCTTGATTGTCTCATGTTCGTTGGAGATGAGAAGGAACGTATCACATTTAGTTCAGCTAGAGTGTCACTGTTCTTTTTTTACAAGCTAGTGACTGGCTAAGGTTGAAAGTGACCATAGAATAGTACATCTTCCTGGTTGGACTTATGGCTGTAGAAACCAATAGTAAGTAAGGGCCCCAGGGTGTGAGTCCTGGAGATGGGTTCAGTCCTCTGTTGGCCTAGAACCCGAAACAAAAGTGAACCTGTAAATATTTGTTGAAATCATTAAATATCGTAAGATACTTGTTTTCACGTTTTGTGAAAGGTAGGTGGATTTCTTAGGAACTCTCTATCTTCGACATCCCTGTAGCCACCAGTTCTGTGTATTGCGTACAGCAGGTGCCTGGTGGTTCAGCTGAGTCCAACTGCGACCCCATGGACTACAGCCCACCAGGCTCCTCTGTCTGTGGAATTTCCCAAGCAAGAGTACTGGAGTGGGTGGCTATTTCCTTCTCCAGGGGATCTTCCCAACCCAGAGGTTGAACCTGTGTCGGCAGGTGGATTCTTTACCACTGAGCCATCTGGAAGCCACAGGTGCTCAATAGGTAGTCACAAATTTGATGGCATCATCTAGTTTGGGAAGACCCAAGTATAATCGCTCCACTCAGTGTCAAGTCTTTCTGCCATTAAAAATTTATACCCAGTTTAAGATGGAGTTGCTTTCACGGAAGGTGGAGTATGTAAACATGGAGAAGACAGGTTTTGTTTTTTTCCCCCAACACTTTTTAATGAAAAATTTCAAACACATGAAACAGTTGGGAGTATTATAGTGACCATTTATCTACACCTAGATGCTACTGTCAACAATTTGCTACCATTCCTTGTTTTTCTTTTGAATTGATTCAGTTATTGAAAATGTTTGCTCCTCAAAAATAAATTTGTCATTGACATAAATTTAGAGAAAAAAATTTCAGTACTACATGGAAAATAGTATCTCTTACCCAAACTAGAAAGTTACCATTAAAAATACAGTGAAAATTCCACAAAGGTGACTATTGCATGTGTTCTGGGCTACCTAGAGAGATGGAGGGATTTTTTTTTTTTTTAATTCAAAATTTTAGTTTCCTTTAAAGGAAAGGCTCAGTAAGAAATGAACCTTGAATGCATATAGGAACATCTAAGCCAGCATTTTCCAATTAATTCATGATCCCTCGTAGGTGGTACAATTACAACGAATTGTGTCAAGCCACAGACGACAGAACCTATTCCAGTACGTGGCTTAACAGTAATGGTAAATATTGTTTTGCATGGCATGCTACCGTTACATGTTTAATAATGTACTGGATTGGGGTTTGTTTTTCTGTCCCTTTTTTTACGTGGTTTAGGGCAGTGGTCCCCAACTTTTTTGGCCCGAGGGACCAGTTTTGTGGAAGAAAAATTTTCTACAGACCAGGGGGTGGAGGGCATGGTTTCAGGATGATTCAAACATATTACATTTCTTGTGCACTTTTATTATTACATCAGCTCCACCTCAGATTGTCAGCCATTAGAACCCAGGTGTTGGGGACTTTTGATTTGGGTGAATTCTTGAGGTTCAGTAACCTCAAGTAGCATTTATTGCCTGAGCACCAGTCGTGACTGTGTGTTTGCATTCTCCCCAAATGGAAGAGGTAATTACATCAATTCCAAGATGACACTTGAAATGCCTGTATGATGTAGTTAAGAACATGCACTCAGAGTTGGACTGCCTGCCTCCACATCCCAGCTGTCAAGTGATGACCAACTCTGCAACCTTAAGCATGTGACTTAAACTGTGAGCTTCAGTGACTTCATCTAAAATGGGAGACACTAAAAGTAGCTGCCATAAATGGTCAGTGTGAGTATTCAAAGAGCTAATGGGTGTGAAGGGCTTCAGTGGCTGGCGCATAGTGTCAGCTGCTATGCTTTAACTTCAGGGAGATGGTGTCGTGGGAAGTTTCCTGTCCCAGGGAGCCTTTTGGGACCAAAACATCCCTAAGAGGATTCTCCCTCAGGGAGGCTGTGTTTCAATGTGACCAGTAGATGGCGCCAAGGATGCCAATGCCAGTGTTGGGGACCAGCTTCTGTATTCAATTTCACCGACTTCAGCTTATTAGAAGAAATGGTGTGGGTCACCCTTTGTTGTTGTTACTAAGCTTGTAAAATACTTGGGAAGTAGAGTCTAAGGATTATTGATGCTGCTAGAAGACTAGTCTTTAATAAATTTTTATCTTAGAAGACTGATGTCCTGTGTGAGAAATTATGAAAGTCAAAATGAAAGGGTTAGTCAGTTATGTCCGACTCTTTGCAACCCCATGGACTGTGGCCTGCCAGCCTCCTCTGTCCATGGGATTTCCCAGGCAAGACTGGAGTGGTTTCCATTCCTTTCTCCAAGGGATCTTCTTGACCCAGGGATCAAACCTGGGTCTCCTGCATTGCAAGCAGATTCTTTATTGTCTGAGCCACAATGCTGAAGGGGACAGTTTTTCAGAGGTCAGATTCCTGAACTTCTACTTAAGATTTAATGTCCCTGTTGGTTTCCTCCTAGGACATTGAGGCCTTCTTATGTGGGGTAGGGGGCGGGGGGCTCTGAGCACTTGCTCACCCTTTAGCATCCCTGCCCTGGTTTGAGAAAGTAAGATTCAGGAAATCTCCATCCCACATGGGTATTGGTGGCAAATAGCCCATTTTAAGATGCATTTTAGTAACTTTGGGTGCTCCAGGCCTCTGTGTGTCTAGTCAGAATGGAGATGTAAAATTTGGCACAGTATATTTCAAAAACAATATAAATATCTTCTTTTTAATATCATATTGAAATAATATTCTAGATGATAAAATCAATTTCACCTTGCCATACTTTTGTAACTGTAGCTACTAGAAATGTAAATCCATCATAGTGTATTTCCCCAGGACACTGGGGCCCCAGGCCCTCTGACTTTTTGACAATTTCCCAACTCCTCATCACATCATATGTTAAAATGCACCAACATCCCACCTTACATACATATTCTTGCTGCAAGTTTTTGGAAAAAAAAAAATTATGTTTTACTTCTGAGATTATTTGGCAGTCTATAATTCACACTTGGCAATGATTTCTTAATGATCACCAAGAATACCAGAAAGTTTCTCAAAGCATGTTTTCTGATGAATCTTTGGAACACCGAAGAGTTTGACAGTATTATATTTGTGGACCCTTACATTAGTTTGGGGTTGTTTTTATATTTTGAAGTCAATTTTCATTCTCTCCTTCCTGCTCCCAATCCCACCCCCAGACACATTTGCAGGCCCTTCAACAAGCTATATAAGCCCCAGTCCTGGGGTCCAGAGTGCCTGGTGGGAAGTCTCTTGGGGCTGTAGTGTTTAGCAAAGGCAGTTTCAACACTAGAGTCCTATTTCCGTGAAAGATGCTGGGTTAACACCCAGAGACTCAGCGTTTCATAGCTCTGCAGAATTTGCTGCTAAGTGAGGGCTCCTGGATTTCACAGATCTTGTTCATCAGAAGGCGGGAGAAGGCGGGAAAATCCTGTGGCTGCAGTTTTGAGAGAGTTTTTTTTTTTTTTTTTTAATCACGACAGGTATTATGTCACCAAAGAGCAAACAGAAACAGAGTAAATAACTTCGAAGCCTGATGTAAGTCTGTTGTGAATTTTGCATCGATGTGTTGAGAAATATTCTTTAAGGTGAGGGCCATTTCCAAAGCAAATAAGAAAAACCAGTTACACACTTGCTTAAACAGCAATTCAGCCCCTGAAAAGCAACTGGTGTGGATTCTTTTGGGTTTTTTTCCTCCCAGGTGTGGGGCAAGAGTGGTGATGGGAAGAGGCCATGGACACAGTACTAAGACATTGTCAATCCCGTCTCCCATGGACCAAACTAGCACTACCCTTTAGGTCATCAGGGCCCCTGGTAGTGCTGGGTCACCCCCAAGGCTTCAGCGTCCCTTCCCTGTCACCGGTCAGCAGTGGAGTCTCTTCCTTTTGAGTCTTGAATTTAGATGTGGCCGGTAGCCCGCTGTACCATGTCAACACTGCCCCTGGTGAGCTTAGGGGCATTGATCACTCACCAGATTCACAAGCCTGCCTGGGGATGGGGAGGGGCCTATCCCCGGCCCTTCACTGGCTACTCATTGGCCAGGACTCGCCACCTGCATGGAGTCAAACCCCAGCCCCTGCTGACCCTGGCACCTCATCAGGCACTGCCTGTGGGTTCTCAGTCGCTTCAGTCGTGTCTGACTCCTTGTGACCCCATGGACTGCAGTCCGCCAGGCTCCTCTGCCCATGGGATTTTACAGGCAAGAATACCTCAGGCACTGTATTTACCATCATTTCCACTCCCTCATGGATCTTTCTGGCTCTGGGGTTGTTGGCCCTTAAAGAGGTGTGGTGGAGGCTGACTTTTTTTCGGAGAGAGAATGCCTGGAAGGATTCAAGTAGGTTGCTTCCCACTGTCCTCAGCTCAGCGTGTTTTCTGGTGGCAAGGCCCAGGGACTCCCTCAAGGCTCCTCGGCTTCTGGACTTCACCTAACGTGAACCACTGCTCGGCTGCCTCTGTGGGTCTCTGTGGCCTCCATGGTAAGGGCCCTTGAGCAGCAGGGAAGGCCCTAAGCACGATTCCGAAGGCTAACAACTTAGTCGGCTGCAGATGCAAACGAGGTATTTGTCGTGGGCAGAATTGTCCCCCACTCCCCCAACTGTGTCTTGAAGTCCTAACCCCCAGTATCTCAATTATGACTGGATTGGAGAGAGGGTCTTCAAAGAGGGGATTAAATGAGGTCACTAGAATGGGCCCTAATCCAGTATGACTAGTGTTCTTAAAAGAAGAGATAAGGACTCAGACACCGTGGAGGAAAGACCATGTGATGACAAGGAGAAGACAGCCAGCCATCTGCAAGGAGAGAAGCCTCACAGAACCAACACTGCCCACACCTTGATCTTGGACTCCTGGCCTCCAAAAGTATGCAATAGATTTCTGTGGAGCTTTCTCCCAGCACCTTGAGCTAAGTATTGCCAGGTAGCCATGTGTCTTTCAGCTGTATGACCAGGTGTCCCCTCTGGAATAGACCCTGTGTTCATGCCACACCTACAGGAGACTTCACACACATTCCTGGGGCCCCAGAGCAGATGTAGAGCAGGGCTGCACTTGCTCGGGGCAGGGTCTCCCCTTGGCACTCACTGGGAAACCCCTGCTGGCAGGTGGGCACCCTCCCTCCAGCTGCAGAGTTAGGCTGGCCCCCATCCCTTTACTGATTCTTGCAGACCACTCTCAGCTCGGGGATTAGCCATGCACCATCCTGGGAAAGGGGGCTCCCATTGGCAGGACAGGCTTCCCAGCACACCTGCTGGCCTGGAGGATGCAAAAAAACTAAGACTCCTGTAGCCTTCCTGATGAGACTGGCTGTTTAATCCACATCCTCACCCCAGAGGCAGCTGCTCTCAGAAGGCTGACAGAGGCGGTGCCCCAAGGTATGCACTGACACCCCATCATCAGTCCCGAAGGTTCCTACTGCTTTCCATGCCCATTCGCACAGCAAAGGGACTTTGCAGATGTGCCCGAGGTGCTGGGCCTTGAGATAAAGAACTTATGCTGGATTTTCCAGGGGGCCAGTGGAGTCACAAGGGCCTCTATCAGTGGAAGAGGTGGGTAGAAGAGAGACAGCATCAGGGAGATGCAGGGGGAGAAAGAGGAAGCTGCCAGCTGGGAATGCTGGCCACCTCTAGAAGCTGGAAAAGGCAAGGAAACAGATTCCTTCCTGGAGTCGCCAGAAGGACCAGCCCTGCCTACACCTTGACTTAAGCCCTGTGAGACACCTTTGGGCTTTGCCCTCCAGAACTCTAAGAGAAGAAATGTCTGCTGCTTTAAGTCAAAAAGTGTGGGCCCTCTGTGTCAGCAGCAACTGGAACTAAAGCAAAAGGATCTTTACCTGGGACCCACAGATCCCATGGGCTTCCCAGGTGGCGCTAGTAGTAAAGGACTCGCCTGCCAATGCAGGAGATATAAGAGATGGAGGTTCAAACCCTGGGATGGGAAGATCCCCTAGAGGAGGGCACAGCAACCCACTGCAGTAGTCTTGCCTGGACAGAGGAGCCTGGCGGGCTACAATCCACAGGATCACAAACAGTTAGCACGACTGAAGTGACTTAGCACGCATGCACAGACCCCCCAGGTAGAATTCAGGGTCTGTGAACTGCAAGGGGAAAGTCTTCATCTTTAGCAACCAGAGTTGGGTTGAGGCACAGGTGAGTCACAACCTGGGCCAGGGCCCCCCAGCAGCAGCTGTGACCTAACCATGCATGCCCTGTGCCCCAGGGCATCACTGACATCTTGACACAGGAGATTTGCTCATTAGTCCTTCGGAACTAATGACTCACCAGTGCCCCTGCTGTATATCGTTTCTTGGCGTTAGTCAAGGAGCACACGCATTCCTCGCTTTTAACTATTTTAATAGCTGTGTTTTAGTATGATGGTCTTCCTCTGCCTTTCTAGGCATTTTATTAAGAGTCTAAGATCATCTGTCTGAGGAGGGTCCTTTGGGCTCAGCAGACCACCCAGGGGCGCCGTGGCCCACACAGCTGCAGGCTCCTGGGAAGGGACACAGCCTTCCTGGGAGGCTGGGCTCTTCGGCTCCACTTTGGGAGGCAGGGAAGGCATCTTGAAAGAAGAGATCCGGGACTCTGCCCCTGGGCACTGAGGAGCCATAGAAGGAGCACCCATAGGAGGGCTGCCAGGTGCCCACCTCCTCACCTGGCCTGTGTAGCCTGGAAACTGAGGCGTGCCTGGTGAAAAAGTCAGAATTGCAGTTGTCGGTATGGGACATGAGTTTGAGCAAATTCCAGGAGATAGTGGAGGACAGGGGAGCCTGGCGTGCTGCTGTCCATGAGGTCACAAAGAGTTGGACACAACTGGGTGGCTGAACAACAACATTCAGTAAGAGGACGAGCTAGGCACTCTGTGCGTGATCCCATTTCGGCCTCCCTGAAGACTTAGGAGGAAGTGCCTGTCATCACGCCCATTCTAGAGCTAAGAAAACTGAGGCCCAGAGAGGTGGTGGCTATGCTCTGTGCAGTGCAGCCTGCCCTCTGCCTGAAAAGAAGGGAGAGGGACTTTCACTACTTGACAGGGATGACCAAAGGAGCCCAGGGGGCAGGTTACTCTCTGAAGTTGCAACAGCAGGGCCCAATCCATGCCTGAATGACGTGCAAAAGTTTCTTGCGCTTCCTCTTTTGATTCCCCGACTCAGTTTTTTGTTTCAAGGTTCCTTGGGCCCCCAGTTTGGGTGGGGGAGGGGGTGCAGGTGGCTGCACCCTACCCCTCAGCTGCAGCCCAGCTCTGAGATGGAGATGGGGCTGCCCAGGCTTGACTCCACAGGAACATTATGTGGTTTGCATCTCCGTTAAGATAAACAGGCTTTGGGGATCCCTTCATGCCCCCCATCTCAGTCCTCTGGAATGTGTTCAGTCACACAGTTGTTACTCCACTCAGCACATCTTTACCGAGTGCCTTCCACGTGCCAGGCCCTGAATACATGGAAGCGAACAAAGTGGCCAGTAGCCTGTCCTCCCAGAGCCCACCCTCTGATGGGGAGATGGTCCACACAGAAGCAAACAGATGGATAAGGTAGGGTTGGGAAGGAACCCGGGCTTTTGAGGGATGCTGGAGGAGAGGCCTGGAGGGAGTCTGAGTCCCAGGCCCTGGGAGCGTCCAGCTCAGCGATAGCAGATCCAAACACTAGGCTGGCTGCCCTCCAGAACAGGCTGGGAACAGAGGGTCTGCGTGGGTCCTGGGACTGCAGCCAGATGCTGCCTCCAAGATGCAGGTGAGGATGCAAGCCTGACTGCTTGCTGAGTACAAGGGCCCAGACTCAGGAGTCGGCCAGGAGGTGGGGAGGGGAGGTGGGCGCCATCAGTTTCATTCCCAGTGTGGGTTGGACGCGGAAGAACAGGACAGGATATAAACCGGCAACGTTCTAAGTGAAAGGATGCTTAGTTGGAATTTCCCCTAGCTGAGCAGCTAAAGCCCAGGGAGGTATAGGAGTGCTTCCCAGTCCTGGAATGACCCTAGGGAGCCCTAGTACCCTTGTACGACTCTGCAGGTTGGTCAATCCAAACCACGAGTCCCACAGCCACGATTCCACCCACCCGGGGCTCTGGCTTTCTCTCCCTTCCAGCTTTGCTGGTCTCCTGGGGCTGCTGCAGCTTCTGACCTTGAACTGGGTGGCTTAGAACAACAGAAATTTACTCTCATGGCTCTGGAGATCAGAAGTCCAAAGGCAAGGTGTCGGTAGGGCCATGTTCCCTGTTAAGGCACTCAGAAAGAGAACTCTGTTCCCAGTATGCCTTTTTCAGAGCTGGCTTCTGGGGTTGCCAGCAATCACCGTGCTCTCACCTTGCAGGCACATCACTCCAACCTCTCTGCCTCTGGTGTCACATGGCCTTCTTCTTGTTTGTCTGAGTTTTCATACAGCCTTCTTATAAGGACAACAGTTATTGGATAAGTCCCCATACAATTCCAATATGACATCGTCCTAAGTGGATGATAGTACAAAAATCCTGTTTCCAAATAAGGGCACATTCATGAGTACAGGGACTTGAATGTATTCTTAGGGGACACAATCCAACCCACAGCAAATACCCACACCCAGCCATGGCCTCAGGCAAGGGTCAACATTTCCAGAGGATGGGCCTGAGTCCAGGACCATCACCTCAGTCCAGGTGGCTGCAATGAGAAGCCAGTACATCACAACTGGAGAGTAATCCCTGCTTGCCACAGCTAAAGAAAGCCTTTGCAGCAACGCAGACCAGCAAAGGCATAAATAAATAAATAAATAAAAATTAAAGGCCTTCTCTAAAGGCTGTGAGGGGACAAAAATAGGATTATGGATTGGCCAGCCATTTGCTGCTCTGGGTGTTGGGGAAGTCACTCACTGCCTCAGTTCCCTCACTGTGACAAAGGGTGTTTGGAGGTTAAATCGTGGTAAAAAAAAAAACTCTGCCTGGAATGCAGGAGACCCTGCACTGGGTAGGGAAGATCCCCTGGAGAAGGGAATGGCAACCCACTCCAGTATCCTCAATATGCCTGGGAAATCCCATGGGCAGAGGAGCCTGGAGGGCTATAGTCCATGGAATTGCAAAGTCAGACATGATTGAGCAACTAACACGTTCACTTTCACACTTGCTAATATATAAATTACCCAGTTCAGGACCTAACCCCAACAGGTATTAAACCAATTGACCTTTATTACTATTAGTGGTGTGGGAGGATTAGCCACATACAAGTGCCCAGCACTCAGAGGTTACCGCATCAGTGATGGCGCCTGGATCTCCTCCTGCTCTGACTTTTCACATTCCGTCACCTGTGCCCTGTGCGCGATGGCTCTGGCTTTCATCAATCCCCGAGAGTCCTAACTTGCTTTTAGAGAACACCTGTCACTCTTCTATGCCCTTGTCTCAACACTTGCCTAGAAAATTTTACCTAAAAGTAAATATAGTATTCATTCATTCATTTTCTTTCTAAAACGTAAGCTTGGACTTGTGCGCGGGTGGAGGGAGTAGGGGACGTTATTAGTTTCCTGCTTGCAGTCTTCCTGGGGTCTAGAACCCTGCCCGGCACCCAACAGATCATTAGTAAGTACGTGTTGGGAGAAGGGGGTGACACGTGGGGACATGGGGCCACTCGACGGGCGGAGAGATTGGTGACGCAGAAACCTAGGGACCGGAGGATAAACAACTGAATGAACCATGGCTGGGCATCCGAATTTTTAAGAAAAAGATGCCCCATGCCCTCTTCCGGGCAGGGCAGGAGCGCTAGGGGCCCGCAGCGATCCTGTCGGACACGGGCAGAAAACGTCTGACACGAGCGGAAAACGGCGGGCAAGAGTCCTCCGCGCTCTGCCTTGCTAACCCCGTATTCCCGCCCAGGGCGGCCGACCACCCGGGGTCTGAACCCTCCAGATCCCGCGGCGTCAGCACGTGCTCAGCAGACGCCGGCCTCCCAGGGCGCAGCCTCACTCCCTGCGGCGCCCCTCCCCGCGCGGCCGCTCAATCGGGAGGGGCGCGGAGTGGGCGGGGCGGGACCCGCCCGGGCGGTGCTGGGACTTGTAGGACTTGTAGGCTTGGCAGCCCGCGCCCTGCCCCCGCCCCCTAGAGGCCCAATCACGGAAGGGGAAACTGAGGCCGGCTGAAGGTATCGAACGTGTCCAAGATCGCGGGGCTGCAAGATGGCCGCCTTCCCTGGCCCAGCAAGTGTAGATGACACTTTAGCAAAGTTTTCCAAGGGTGCGTTGAAAGTCCTTTCTCTGGTGGAGAGCTCTCCTCGGCTCTTTCCTTCCACCATGCATTCATTCACTCAACAAACCTTTCCTCGGGGGACTTCTGCTTGCCAGAGCGTAGAGCTTGAGGAAAACATCCAAGGCCCCACCTCGCAGGGGGGCGAGAGAGAACTTAAATTCGCCAATAGGCAACCAGGGTTTGGGGAGGTGAAAAGTGCAATGAAGGGATAAGAGCAGGCTAAAGGGCAAGTGGTGTGACACAGCCCTGAGGCAGGAGTGAGCCTGGGGAGCTGGAGGAAACACCGAGGACAAGAGGAGAAATCAGGGGAGTCAGAAAAGTGTGTCCCCAGGGGATTCCGTGAAGACTCGGGGCTCCATTCCCAGCGTCAGGGGGCTGAGGCGGGCGTCTTGGGGGAAGCAAGAATCAGAACAGTGGGTGCCTGGGGGAGGGTGGGATTAAGGAGTCGAGGGGCTTCAGGCACAGCTGGTCTGGGCCTGGGGTCAAATGTAGCCTGCCAGAGAATATACTGGGTAATCTTAAAGACTAGAAAACACCTCGCCTGCCTTCCTGTGCCTCTCAACCCCACTTTGAGCAGTGTCAACTTTAAAAAAGATGCACAGCTAGAAGCTAAGGATTGTATTTTATTCAGTGGGCTTTATGCAGACTCAAACCCTGGAAGAAATCTCTAGGATAGCCCAGAGGGAGTGCTCCTAAGCGTGAGAGAGTGTTCCTAAACGGTAAAGGAGGGGCCAGGATACAGGGAGTTTTTGTAACAAAAACCCCAAAGTCGAACATCAAAGGATTCTTGTGAATTAAAGAAAAACCAGACAAGTTAATGAATTTAGCACTTCTGTATGCATGCAAAGATGCAAGAGTCTGGGCTCCTGGAAATCATTCCTTTGATGTGCACCTTAACCATCTAGGATCTGTATCCTGTCCCTGCGGCACTCCCCCGCCCAACCTGAATCCCCTCAGGGTGTAGTCAGGTGGCTACCGTGGCTGATGGCTTAACGTCCACTGCACAGGACATCACAATGCTGGTGCCTGGACATAGGGAGGGTTTGAGACCCTCAGGGCCTGGCTCTGCATAGCCTTGTGACCCACTGGTGGGGGATGCTGGTGCTGGGGCCTTGGGTTCAGTGCTGTGGTCAGACAGGAAGTTCCTAGTAACTTTGAACAAGCGGCCTTGCCAATTCTGAAGCAGGCCTTGCTACAGAGTCCCAGGGGTGGGCCTGTCCCTATGGTTGGGGAAAGGACAAAGAGAATGGCAATGCCCTTTGTTTGCTTTCCCCCAGAGGTTGCAGACAGAGGGAGGAATCCCGAGCACCAAGATGGACTTCTGATGAGGCCAGAATTACTTCCCCTGCCCAGTCACCTTATCAGAGGGGCTTCGGGGACCACTCTGGCCACTCCTGGATGGCAGCGCCCTGATTTATTTCATAATGGGTAATATATTGTATAGTTAGAATTCAGAGACATTACTTTACCGACAAAGGCCCATCTAGTCAAAGCTATAGTTTTTCCAGTAGTCACGTATGGATGGGACAGAGTTGGACTATAAAGAAAGCTGAGTGCCAAAGAATTGATGCTTTTGAACTGTGGTGCTGGAGAAGACTCTTGAGAGTCCCTTGGACTGCAAGGAGATCGAACCAGTCAAGCCTAAAGGAAATCAGCCCTGAATATTCCTTGGGAGGACTGATGCTGAAGCTGAAACTCCAATACTTTAGCTATCTGATGCAAAGAACTGACTCACTGGAAAAGACTGATGCTGGGAAAGAGCAAAGGCAGGAGGAAAGGGGGACAACAGAGGATGAGATGGTTGGATGGCATCACCGACTCAATGGACATAAGTTTGAGCAAGCTCTGGGAGTTGGTGATGGACAGGGAAGCCTGGCATGCTGCAGTCGATGGGGTTGCAAAGAGTCGGACACGACTGAGCAACTGAACTGAATCCGTTTATTTGTCTTGTTCATAGTGGCTTGGTGGGGCTATAGCGTGTTCTGTGCATTTCTGCATCCCCCACACTCTAATAAATATTCCTCGAATGATTATATTCGCGTATATAGATCACACCCCCACACTCTAAAATTCCTTGAACTACTTATATTCATGTATATAGACCACAGACACACACAGACACGCACGCACACATACACACATACATTCTCGACAAACGGGGCTTCCCAGGTGGCTCTAGTGGTAAAGAACCTGCCTGCCGGTGCAGAAGACATGAGATGAGGGTTCAGTCTGTGGATTGGAAAGATCTCCTGGAGGAGGGCATGGCAACCCACTCCAGTATTCTTGCCTAGAGAATTCCAAGGACAGAGGAACCTGGCAGGGTATAGCCCGTGGCGGTCACAAAAAGTGGGACACTACTGAAGATACTTAGCACCTGTGTGTAAAGACAAATCATTTCACCTTCAATACGTTGTTGTACTGGAGGTAGCATTGGGAGAAACGCCGACTCACTAAACACGATCTGAATCGTGTACATCTGATTCGCTAGACTGTGATCTATACGAGGAGAGGGGCCTGGAATCCAGCGAGCACGGAACAGGTGCCCTAGAAAACCCGGATGTTCCCCCTCCGCAAGTGCGCGTCCTGCTCCAAGTGCTTCCCCACCGCACGTGGGGCGCGGTGGGGCGGGGCCTGGACTACGCTTCCCGGCGCTCCTCGCGCGCCCGGGGCAGGGCGGGGCTGAGGCTGGGGGCGGGGCCGACTTTATAGGGAGGGGCCGGGGCGGGCC
>SJYA01001955.1:512014-553335 GCA_006410615.1 Neotragus moschatus | reverse complement strand
AAAAAAAAAACTCTGCCTGGAATGCAGGAGACCCTGCACTGGGTAGGGAAGATCCCCTGGAGAAGGGAATGGCAACCCACTCCAGTATCCTCAATATGCCTGGGAAATCCCATGGGCAGAGGAGCCTGGAGGGCTATAGTCCATGGAATTGCAAAGTCAGACATGATTGAGCAACTAACACGTTCACTTTCACACTTGCTAATATATAAATTACCCAGTTCAGGACCTAACCCCAACAGGTATTAAACCAATTGACCTTTATTACTATTAGTGGTGTGGGAGGATTAGCCACATACAAGTGCCCAGCACTCAGAGGTTACCGCATCAGTGATGGCGCCTGGATCTCCTCCTGCTCTGACTTTTCACATTCCGTCACCTGTGCCCTGTGCGCGATGGCTCTGGCTTTCATCAATCCCCGAGAGTCCTAACTTGCTTTTAGAGAACACCTGTCACTCTTCTATGCCCTTGTCTCAACACTTGCCTAGAAAATTTTACCTAAAAGTAAATATAGTATTCATTCATTCATTTTCTTTCTAAAACGTAAGCTTGGACTTGTGCGCGGGTGGAGGGAGTAGGGGACGTTATTAGTTTCCTGCTTGCAGTCTTCCTGGGGTCTAGAACCCTGCCCGGCACCCAACAGATCATTAGTAAGTACGTGTTGGGAGAAGGGGGTGACACGTGGGGACATGGGGCCACTCGACGGGCGGAGAGATTGGTGACGCAGAAACCTAGGGACCGGAGGATAAACAACTGAATGAACCATGGCTGGGCATCCGAATTTTTAAGAAAAAGATGCCCCATGCCCTCTTCCGGGCAGGGCAGGAGCGCTAGGGGCCCGCAGCGATCCTGTCGGACACGGGCAGAAAACGTCTGACACGAGCGGAAAACGGCGGGCAAGAGTCCTCCGCGCTCTGCCTTGCTAACCCCGTATTCCCGCCCAGGGCGGCCGACCACCCGGGGTCTGAACCCTCCAGATCCCGCGGCGTCAGCACGTGCTCAGCAGACGCCGGCCTCCCAGGGCGCAGCCTCACTCCCTGCGGCGCCCCTCCCCGCGCGGCCGCTCAATCGGGAGGGGCGCGGAGTGGGCGGGGCGGGACCCGCCCGGGCGGTGCTGGGACTTGTAGGACTTGTAGGCTTGGCAGCCCGCGCCCTGCCCCCGCCCCCTAGAGGCCCAATCACGGAAGGGGAAACTGAGGCCGGCTGAAGGTATCGAACGTGTCCAAGATCGCGGGGCTGCAAGATGGCCGCCTTCCCTGGCCCAGCAAGTGTAGATGACACTTTAGCAAAGTTTTCCAAGGGTGCGTTGAAAGTCCTTTCTCTGGTGGAGAGCTCTCCTCGGCTCTTTCCTTCCACCATGCATTCATTCACTCAACAAACCTTTCCTCGGGGGACTTCTGCTTGCCAGAGCGTAGAGCTTGAGGAAAACATCCAAGGCCCCACCTCGCAGGGGGGCGAGAGAGAACTTAAATTCGCCAATAGGCAACCAGGGTTTGGGGAGGTGAAAAGTGCAATGAAGGGATAAGAGCAGGCTAAAGGGCAAGTGGTGTGACACAGCCCTGAGGCAGGAGTGAGCCTGGGGAGCTGGAGGAAACACCGAGGACAAGAGGAGAAATCAGGGGAGTCAGAAAAGTGTGTCCCCAGGGGATTCCGTGAAGACTCGGGGCTCCATTCCCAGCGTCAGGGGGCTGAGGCGGGCGTCTTGGGGGAAGCAAGAATCAGAACAGTGGGTGCCTGGGGGAGGGTGGGATTAAGGAGTCGAGGGGCTTCAGGCACAGCTGGTCTGGGCCTGGGGTCAAATGTAGCCTGCCAGAGAATATACTGGGTAATCTTAAAGACTAGAAAACACCTCGCCTGCCTTCCTGTGCCTCTCAACCCCACTTTGAGCAGTGTCAACTTTAAAAAAGATGCACAGCTAGAAGCTAAGGATTGTATTTTATTCAGTGGGCTTTATGCAGACTCAAACCCTGGAAGAAATCTCTAGGATAGCCCAGAGGGAGTGCTCCTAAGCGTGAGAGAGTGTTCCTAAACGGTAAAGGAGGGGCCAGGATACAGGGAGTTTTTGTAACAAAAACCCCAAAGTCGAACATCAAAGGATTCTTGTGAATTAAAGAAAAACCAGACAAGTTAATGAATTTAGCACTTCTGTATGCATGCAAAGATGCAAGAGTCTGGGCTCCTGGAAATCATTCCTTTGATGTGCACCTTAACCATCTAGGATCTGTATCCTGTCCCTGCGGCACTCCCCCGCCCAACCTGAATCCCCTCAGGGTGTAGTCAGGTGGCTACCGTGGCTGATGGCTTAACGTCCACTGCACAGGACATCACAATGCTGGTGCCTGGACATAGGGAGGGTTTGAGACCCTCAGGGCCTGGCTCTGCATAGCCTTGTGACCCACTGGTGGGGGATGCTGGTGCTGGGGCCTTGGGTTCAGTGCTGTGGTCAGACAGGAAGTTCCTAGTAACTTTGAACAAGCGGCCTTGCCAATTCTGAAGCAGGCCTTGCTACAGAGTCCCAGGGGTGGGCCTGTCCCTATGGTTGGGGAAAGGACAAAGAGAATGGCAATGCCCTTTGTTTGCTTTCCCCCAGAGGTTGCAGACAGAGGGAGGAATCCCGAGCACCAAGATGGACTTCTGATGAGGCCAGAATTACTTCCCCTGCCCAGTCACCTTATCAGAGGGGCTTCGGGGACCACTCTGGCCACTCCTGGATGGCAGCGCCCTGATTTATTTCATAATGGGTAATATATTGTATAGTTAGAATTCAGAGACATTACTTTACCGACAAAGGCCCATCTAGTCAAAGCTATAGTTTTTCCAGTAGTCACGTATGGATGGGACAGAGTTGGACTATAAAGAAAGCTGAGTGCCAAAGAATTGATGCTTTTGAACTGTGGTGCTGGAGAAGACTCTTGAGAGTCCCTTGGACTGCAAGGAGATCGAACCAGTCAAGCCTAAAGGAAATCAGCCCTGAATATTCCTTGGGAGGACTGATGCTGAAGCTGAAACTCCAATACTTTAGCTATCTGATGCAAAGAACTGACTCACTGGAAAAGACTGATGCTGGGAAAGAGCAAAGGCAGGAGGAAAGGGGGACAACAGAGGATGAGATGGTTGGATGGCATCACCGACTCAATGGACATAAGTTTGAGCAAGCTCTGGGAGTTGGTGATGGACAGGGAAGCCTGGCATGCTGCAGTCGATGGGGTTGCAAAGAGTCGGACACGACTGAGCAACTGAACTGAATCCGTTTATTTGTCTTGTTCATAGTGGCTTGGTGGGGCTATAGCGTGTTCTGTGCATTTCTGCATCCCCCACACTCTAATAAATATTCCTCGAATGATTATATTCGCGTATATAGATCACACCCCCACACTCTAAAATTCCTTGAACTACTTATATTCATGTATATAGACCACAGACACACACAGACACGCACGCACACATACACACATACATTCTCGACAAACGGGGCTTCCCAGGTGGCTCTAGTGGTAAAGAACCTGCCTGCCGGTGCAGAAGACATGAGATGAGGGTTCAGTCTGTGGATTGGAAAGATCTCCTGGAGGAGGGCATGGCAACCCACTCCAGTATTCTTGCCTAGAGAATTCCAAGGACAGAGGAACCTGGCAGGGTATAGCCCGTGGCGGTCACAAAAAGTGGGACACTACTGAAGATACTTAGCACCTGTGTGTAAAGACAAATCATTTCACCTTCAATACGTTGTTGTACTGGAGGTAGCATTGGGAGAAACGCCGACTCACTAAACACGATCTGAATCGTGTACATCTGATTCGCTAGACTGTGATCTATACGAGGAGAGGGGCCTGGAATCCAGCGAGCACGGAACAGGTGCCCTAGAAAACCCNCCAGCTCCCTCAGCTACCCTCCTCCACCCCCGCCTGCCCAGGAGTCCCCAGACCCTGCTGATCAGACCCCTAGACTTCTGCCTCCAGGGGTCCTGGGGAGGCTCTGTTGCGCTCTGTGTCACCCTTGGTTTACAGACAGGGAAACAGGCCAGAGAGGGCTGAGGGACTGGGGCAGCTGTGGCCGAGATCCAGACTTGGGGTTCTCAGTCCTACTCCCCGGTCTCCATCGGCCCGAGACAGCTGGGTCACTCCTGGCTAGGAACTGCTCACCCTGGGCACGTGAGTCCAGGCAGAGATCTCTACCATTGCCCTTTCAGCAGGGGCTGCTCAACCTGAGCACGTGCCCCTCCAGGATGGTCTGGCCTTTTGAATCTGGCCAGCTGTAGCCCCCTCCACTTCCCACAGTCTGGGGTTTTTGTGGGTTTGTTTTGCCCAGGTCCTGGCCTAGGCATTGGGTCACCTGATTTTTAGGTTCTGACCCACTAACTGTCCTGCTTGCTGCCTTGCTTTTCCCTCCGGGTCTGTGGTCTGCCCTCCATGGGGCTGGGCTGGTCCTGGGCCTTCTGTCCATCTGGCTGGGTGGGATGTTCTTGCCCTTCCTCAGGCTCAAGGAGGGGTCATTGGTGCTGCTGAGGTCCCTGGGGGTACAGACAGAGGGCAGTCCCAGCCCCCAGGACAGTACTGAGGCTGACAGATGCAAAGTCATACTTAAATGGAGGCTGTGGTTCTTGCCTCCCCAGGGTTCATGGCTGTGAGTTGCCGAGCAAAGCTGTGCCGGCCCTAGTGGCCATTCCAGGTCAGGCTGCTGCTTCTGGTGCCTTCCAAGGGCTGAGACTCCTAGCCCAGAAAGCAGCGGGGCCCTGGAGGAAGCCCCTTTTGCACCCAGTGCCAGCAAGGCCCTTGGCTCTCAGTTGGTGCTGGCTAGGTTCTGGGGACTGAGCAGTCCAGGCCATGTCCCTGCCCTCAGGAAGACACGTGGATAACAAAGTGGTTTGAGGCTGTAGGAAGTATGGCCAGCGGTGGGCAGGAGCTGAGGGGGTGGTGGTCAGGGAAGGCCTCTGTGGAGGTGCCTGAGCTGTGGAAAGGAGCCTGCCAGCAGCGGGAACAGCAGGTGCAAGGGCCCTGTGCACAGAGAAGCATGTCTAGTCTGGGGACAGAACATGCCAAGCCTGCAGCCTCTTCAGAAACCTGTAGATGGAATACGTGGAGGCCAGCAGCAGCTGACCTTTCTGAGGAGCAGGTGGGGAGCCGAGGAACCCGCTGGGCACATGCACCCTGTGTCCTGGTGCCAGGTGTCCGAGGTGCCCCCCTTTCGTGTTGTGTAGGCCTGGGAGGGATCCAGGGGGCTGTGCTCAGATGGGGCCAGCCACTGGTTTGGCTGGGTTTTCCTTGTCACTGGAGATTCTGGTGGGTGCGTGTATGTGTGTGTATTTGTTCCTTCCTGTTTGTGTTCATGTGCCAGCTTGGCTCCTTGGTTCCCACCTGGCCTCCTCCCCAGCCCCCGTGTGGGTTTCTGGTTGGAACAGTGGTTAGGACTCCTTGTATCGGCCTTTTGCCCTATAGTTTACAGCAGGTCTTGACCTCATCATGATGCTGGCAAATTCTTTGTGGGGGGACCGTCCTGTGTGCTGTGGAATGTTAGCAGTGTCCCCAGCCTCCACCAGTGGCCCTCCCTGCCCGCAAGATGACAGCCAGATATGTCACATTCATGCTGAGTGGCTCCTGGGGTGAAGTCACCGTGGCTGAGAAATGCTGGTCTGGTAAAGGATCTCTGCTCTCAAGCCCTGAGGTCAGCTTCTGCTAGACCCGTTTTAAAGATGGGAAAACTGAGGCTCGTGAAAGCTCTGTAACTTGAATGCAGATCTGAGGAGCCCAGCCCCCTGTTGGGGGCAGCTTCATAGTTTCCACCCCCTTGACTCTGCAGGGCTTGCACAGCAGCAGAGCCCTGCTCTTGTCTCCTGGCTGTGTGACTGCTAGTCCCTTGCCCTCTTGGAGCCTAAGTTTTCCTGAGAAATGGGGCAACATCAGCACCTATTTTCTGGCTGTGAAATGCTTCATATGTTATCTTTGGCTTTTCACAGAGTGGAGGGTGGAACAGGGTGCTTGAGGGACACAGATGAACAGATGCAGACTCATAATGTTCCTGCAGGCCAGGAAATGGAAACCCCTCTTCCTCCCAACCTGAAGCTTACTCACCCACCATGTCTGAGCATCCCCAGCAGGACAGCTCCGTGGTCCCAATGGTGCCGAGTGTTGGAAACCTGGTGAACGTGCTGGCTTTTCTGGCTGGCACCCTTGCGGCAGGCATGGCCAGAATCCTGTCATTTCCGCGTCCTGGGTACATCTCCTGCGTGGACAGCTTGTGCCTGGTCAGGGTGGTACTTCTGCAGTGTAGCGTGCGCCTACATCCCCGGGGGCCTGCCAGATGCAGGTTCCCAGACCCCATCAGACTTGGCTGTCTGCTCTCTGAAGCAGAGTGTCCTTGCCTGTGTTGGGAGAAGTTCTGGGCTCAAAACTTCCAGAACCTCACCCTCAGGAATGTGCTGGGCTTTCTGGAGCACTGCACTGAGACCTGCTCCATCGTGTCTCCCCTGGCTTCTCTTTAGGGAGGGGTCTGGACAGCTGGGGCTCTTTTTTTTTTTTTTTTTTTTTTTTTTTAATAATTAGACTGAAAATAAAAGTGCTCCATTAAGGTGAAAACAAAGTGTCTGTCACGTAGTGAATACCCAAGAAATAGATGCAGAATATTGACCAGGTATTAGTTCCTGTCCTGCTTGTTCTATTTTTTTCCTGCCTGGTTTTTTAAATATATGATAGCTTTTAAAATTATCACAATCTTGTGAAATAGATGGCACTGTTTCCATTGTTACCAATTTATTAAATTATCAAATTGTTAAGTTATTAAGCCAGGGCCCCAAAGGCAGCTCATATGCTTCGTATCACATACCCTTTTAGATAAGGGACATGTTTGCTCTGGATCCTCAAGTCCCCATATACTTCTGTGTAGATACTTAGGTGGGCAGACTGGATATCAAGAAATGGAGCTGTTGGCGTGGCCTCTCTTCTGTCTTGGTGTCAGCACCGAATGCCCAGCCCCTTCCCTATCCATGGGCCTGGGCAAGATGCCAGGCAGAGCTTCCGCCCACGCATGTGAGGTTCAGTGGGGGAGACGGACCAGGAGCTCAGGCTCCAAGCAGCTGCCCCCTCCTCCCAGAAGCCTCCCCTGACCACTCCCGACTCTGGTCCGCGGGTTGGCATATTTGAGCGCCTCTCGCCCTCCTGAGAGGCCAGGGGCTGTGTAGTCTTCTTGCTGCTGTGTCCTTGCCCAGAGCACACCCACAGACAGGAGAGAAGCCTGGGAGGCGGAGGTGGAGTTCGAACCCAGGCCCTCTCCGTTCAGGGCTCTTGTTCCCACCAGAGAAGCAGGGAGTGGACGGCAGAAAGTCCTCATAAGGGAGAGAGAGCTTGGCCTGGGGCCAGCGGGCAGGTTCCTACAGGAAGCTGTCTGACCTTGTGACAAGCAGAAGTGGGTCGCCGTGGCAACCATAGGGATGCTGCCACCTAGGAGGGCAAATAGCAGGGATGAGGGGACCCACTGTGAGAACTTCCTGGCCGGGGGCAACTGGGGCTGCTCTGGGACTGGCCACGTGTGCCAGGCTCTGGGTGGGGTCTGCTGCTGTGTCCACAAGGCTGTGGTACCTGTCCCCAACTCAACTCTGCCCTCACTGGATGGTTCACCCCTGGCTCAGGATTGCTTCTTGCGTGTGTGTGCTTTATTGTGGTAAGGTGTGAGGGAGTGCTTAGTCATTCAGTCCTGCCCAACTCTGCAACCTTGTGGACTGGAGCCCACCAGACTCCTCTGTCCATGGGATTTTCCAGACAAGAATACTGGAGTGGGTTGTCATACCTTCCTCAACGGGAATCTTCTTGATCCAGGAATCAAGCCCACATCTCCTGTGTCTCCTGAATTGGCAGACAGGTTCTTTACTGCTGAATCACGAGGGAAGCCCAGTGGTAAAGTACACATAACCTAAAATCTGCCGTTTTAGGGCATTAAGCATTTTCACAACGTTGTGTATTCACCACCACCATCTGATTCAGAACTTCTGCGTCACTCAGGAGGAGACCACATAGCACCCCTTCCCCTCTCCTGCTTCCTGAAGCCCCTGCACTACAACCACTTTCTCTCTGGACTCGCTTCTGTGGAGGCTTCCATGAGTGGAATTGTGCAGTCCAGAGCCTTTCACTTCTGGCTGCTTTCACCCAGCGTCATGTCCTCAAGGTTCATCCGCACAGTGGTGATATGTTTCAGCGTGTTACTCCTTTTTATGGCAGAATAACATTCCTTGGCATGCATACACTGCAGTCTGGAAACCCATTCATCCTTGGACGGGAGCTTGGGTTGCTTCTCTTTGTGGCTGGTGCGAATAGTGCTTCTTATCTCTTAACTGTGCCTGTGAGTCTGTTTGCCTCGTAGAGATACTCAGACCCACATGCACCAACCGCCCACCCGCCTCCCCGCTCCGCAGCCCCCTTCCTGGCCTTTTCTTTGCATTCAAAACATCAGGCCACATAAAGTTGCTGTCATTCAACTGCTTGGACCCGTAAAAATGGCAGTTTCATGCAATTCCACCTCACCCATCCTTAGCACTGGAATGAACACACATTTGATTTTTTCAGTGAACATTATTACTGTTCAGTATAAATATAACAGTTTTGCATAAACAGCACGTCTGTTCTGTGGCCTGGTTTTCTCTCCCAGCAGCGTGGAGAGCGAGTGGCTTGAGGTTGAAATTGGACTTTGTCCCACTGCCCTGTGGGTTGGTCTGGGGGACCCTGGGCACTGCTTTGTCCTGATGGATGACACTGGGGTTTCTCTACTTTTTCTGTGTTCCCAAGGGGGCGGCCAGGACCCACTGAGCCCCATCTTTTTTCAGGGGCAAGGGCTCCTGGATGCTGAGGGCCCCGGCAGGGGAGGGAACCTGGCTTGCAGGGCCCTGCTTCCTGTCCCCTTGCTGTCCCCCAGCTGACCCAGTTTCTGGCCCTGCCACGCCTGGGGGATTCCCAGGAGGGAACGTTTTCCCCTTTGCTTTCTAAGCAGCTTCTCTTCGAAATGGAAGGGCGGCAGGACAGGGTTCCTGGGTACCTACAGGTACCAGGACAGGTGTAGCAGCCCCATCCTGTGTACCTCGAGCAGGTCTGAGAGGAAGACGAGGAGCTGATGCCCCACCCCGGTGGCTTTGTGCCCACCCCTGCCATGGGCGCTGCTGCAGGCTGGCCATGGGGCTCGGTGCTGGCTGGCAGAGCAGGCACCTGCCGATACTGCCTTCCTGAGCCTCAGTTTTCCCTTTGGCGGTGTGAGGGATCATCCCTGTGGTGGAGGGCTGGGTGCGCGGCACGCACAGCACCCACCGTGGGCAGCCGGCCGGGTGTGATGAGAGCCAGGTTCAGATCACAGCTCTCAGACTGATGCCCAGGGGCCACGTCCCATTCCCTCCGCTCTGGTACTGTGGGCGAGGTGCCTCTGAGCCCAGTGTTTGTTGTAAACTGAGATAATTATGAGAGCCACTCTAGGGGAATGTTCACCAGTTAGTCTTAAGTGAGACATGGCCACCGGGCTGCTGGGCCCTGTCCCTGAGGCTTGGCCGTCATCTTTGCTCTTAGTACCACCATCCGGTTATGCTTCTGTTGATTGTTTTCTTCGTTCACTCAGCAAGTGAGCCGTGCTGGGGGCCAAGGTCTGTGTCATCAGTTCATAGGTGGCTGACATTTTAGTCGAAGGAGACAGACGTGGGAGATCAGTGAGTTGTGTAGGTGTCACTGGGGGCGTGGCAAGATGCTGGAAGATGAGTGGGGAGGTGGGGGTGGGGACAGGGCTGGCTTCATGGACCTGTGCCCTGGGTGGTCACATGGGGACTTGTGCTCAGAAGGGCCTGTGCTGGGTTTGATGTGCTGGTTCTGAAATTGCTACTCATTTTTAAACTCCCTCTGGCCCCCAGGTGGCCATGTTGTCGCTCCTGTCAGGAATGGATGGTGTTTGGGGTGTAGGGTGGTTTGAGGGGGGTTCCTGGAGGGGTTCACTGAGGAGATATTTTGAGTGCAGACTTGAAGAAGGGCGGTGGGGTCCCTGTGGGCTGCTGGGAGAGTGCTATGCAGATTGTGGGCGTGGCCAGTGCCACGGTCCTGCGGTGGGAGCAGCCTTATTGCTCAGACTGCACCCATTTTACAGATGAGCAAGTGGAGACACAGGAGGGTGACGCAGCATCGCCCAGCAGTCCCAGCTCCTCCACTCCACCCTGGAGCCAGCTGTGTTTCCCTGTCTATCACCCAACCCTGACCCTCTCTGCTTGGCCCCGCAGGCTGACCCCCCACTACATCTACCCACAAGCCATCGTCCAGCCCAGCGTGGTGATCCCGGCTGCCCCGGTTCCACCTCTGTCCTCACCTTACATCGAGTACACGCCCGCCAGCCCGGCCTATGCCCAGTACCCACCGGCCACCTATGACCAGTACCCGTACGCCGCCTCGCCTGCCACAGCCGCCAGCTTCGTGGGCTATAGCTACCCGGCCGCCGT
This sequence comes from Neotragus moschatus, assembly GCA_006410615.1. Lineage (NCBI taxonomy): Eukaryota > Metazoa > Chordata > Mammalia > Artiodactyla > Bovidae > Neotragus > Neotragus moschatus. Next base: position 542,894 of record SJYA01001955.1, on the reverse strand, counting down.
GCCCCAGGCCCTCTCGGCTGCAGCTCCCGCGGGTACCACCTTCCTGCAGTACCAGCCTCCACAGCTGCAGCCTGACCGGATGCAGTGAGGCTGCCCACTCCTGCGACCGCGGCCCCGTCACTGTGGGCTGGTTGGGCGCCAGCTGGGTCCAGGGATGCACACCCACCCCTGGGCCTTGGGGGACCCCGCGGGACCCCGCCGGCACCCTGGATGGCCCAGAGACCACTGCTCTTCACACCTGGGGCGTCATGTCTTGAGGGAGGACTTGAATGACCGAAAGCTAATCGAAGATCAGCCTGAATGTCCACACGCACCGTCCCCATCCTCCCATACCCTAGGAGCCCGCAGGCGGTCCCCCAGCACCCGGTGGCGTCTTCTGGGCCCTCCGTAAACCCCGACCGCCCCTGGGTCCCGTTCAGAGAGGCCTTATTACTCCAGGGAAGCCCAGGATTGCGAAGTGCATTGACTGCTGTCACTCCATCCACGTGACTGTGAACCGCAGGTAGGGGGCTCTCCCACCCCCAGAATTCCCGTTATCTAAGTGCTGGCCGGGGGCACCCCGCCACCTCAGGCCCCCGGGTGTGGCAGGGCCCCGGTGGCCGGCGACTGGGGTGGCCAGCCGTGGTCCGTTCCATCAAAGCACTGCGGCTCTTTTTCTCATCATTGTCGTTTTGCTACTAAGATGATTTCAGAGTTTCAGTCTATTTTTTCAACGGAGACTCCCATCGCCAAGAATCTGTTTTTTTGATTTGAGACTTGCTTTGGTCAATGGCTCGTCCGCCTGAAGAGATATTGGTGGTGTTCTTCTGATAAGTGTCTGCCAGCCCGAGCTCCTCAGAGGTGGGCATCTTGACAGTGAGTTGTCTTAAGCTTGGCCCGCTCCCCGAGGCCGTGAAGGGAGTGCTGGCTGAGGGGCTGGACCACCACACCCCTGCCGGCTGGCAGAATACAGGCTCAGAGCACAGGGTGGTCCTCACCCTACCCCCCACCCCCATAGTGCCGCCTGCTATATACAACCTGCGGGTTTGAGCTGAGACACGTCTGCCTGCCTTGGGAGCTCGGGGAGAGGAGGTGGCCGTTCACACACACCACGATGGGGCCCCGCCCTGGAGGAGCAGGGGAGAGAGGAGGGGCGGGCGGGCTGGAAGGTTGGGGGCACGGGGGTGCTCCTTCAGACCTACCTCAGGGACGCGGGAGGCCTCGGGGCTGAAGTACGTGGGCTTTGCTGCACGCCTGGTGCAGAGTCAAAGCCCAGAAAGTAAAGGTAGCTAATATTATAATAATATTTTTATTAGAATGTTCTGATTATAAAAAATAAAACTTGTTTTCTTTAAAGAAAAAGTGGGTCTGTGGTTTTTTTCCCCTCAAAGGGGGCGCCTCCGACCCCCACAGCAACCAGGCTCAGCATTGTTGATGTGCTGGGAACGGGGCCCTAGGGGCAGAGGTCAGGGGCTTGGGTAGGGTGTTGTCATTGATGGCGCCACTGGAGCCCCATGGAAGGGAAAGCTGGGCCTGCGGGCGGAACCTGGGCGGCACCTGCTAAGAGAGCTGAGGAGCAGGTATCCAGGCCACCCACCCTTGGGGCACTGGCAGCCGGACACAAGTCAGGGTGGAGAAGAGATGTCTAGGGTGTGTGAGTAAGGGGGTCCCATCTCGGGGGAGTCCCAGCCTCTTCCACTGCCCCGTCAGCCGTGGGAGATCATGGAGGCCTTCTGGAAGGAGTGTGAAGGCTGGAGAGGGAGGCTCATTTGCTCATTCCCTCAATTGCTCCCTCATTCATTCTTCATTCATTTCAAGAAATTGTTGTATGCCAGGTCACATGCAAAGCACTGGGAGTAGTCGTAAACAAAGCATGCAGCCCTGCCCGGGGGGGTTAGAGTCTAGCAGGGACGCACAGCAAGCATGCAAAGCAGTGAGGGGGACGCAGGAAGCATGCAAATGCAGTGATTTCACCTGCCGGTCAGGACGTGTTACCAGGCGATGGAGGAGGAGGCCTGGGCTCCAGGCAGAGGAGCAGCAGGTGAGGGGCCCAGGTGCCTGGAGAGGCTGGTGAGGGGAGGCAGGGTGGCAGGTGAGCGTAGGAGGTGGCCCGGCCGAGGGCGCAGCAGAGACCAGTGAGCATGCTGTGAGCACAGTCTGGGTTGGGAGGGCTACAGTGCAGAGACTGCCTGGTGAGCTCAGCACAGTGTGGTCGATGCCCTGGGGGACGGGAGGGGAGGACTGCACAGGTAGGAGGAGGCACCAAGGGCAGCTGGAGGGAGGGGTTCCTCCTGGTGATCTGGGGAAATGAAGTGGGTGCTCCTGGTGGGGAAGCCAGTCTGAGCAAAGCCCAGAGGTCAAGGGTTGCCCTACTTTGGGACAGTTCTCCAGGCACCAGGCTGCTTGTCCTCGCAGACCTTACAGAGCTTGGACGTCTGTGCCATCTCCCCCATTCACCTCCTGCATAGTTGGCGAGCCAAGGTCCCTCTGGTCGCTCCGAGCTCCTCCCTCACCCTGTGTGCAACTCCTGCTAAGCCTGTCTCTTGTCTGCCCATTCCTTGCCCCCTCCTCTGTTTCCAGTCCTGGTGCAGCTTCACCTTCCTCTCTCCTGGACCCTTGCAGTGGCCCCTTTGCTGCTTCTGCCCCTGCCCTCTGGCGGTCCATGGTCTGCGTCTTGCAGCCAGAGGGCCCTGTTTGACATCAGTGGGGTTCCCTGTTCCCCCAGCTCAGAACCTTCTGTGGCTCCCCATCATCCTTGAGGAAAAAGCCAAAGCTGTCACCGTGGTCTGGAAGGCCCCTCCACACCAGAGCCCGCCATAGGACCTTGTACTTCCTGTCGAATCCTCCGGCTTTTACCTGCTGGACTCCTCCAGCTCTCAGTGCATCTTTGTCCCAGCAGCCTCCTCTGGCCCCAGTCTCAGTCCAGACAGCTGAACTGTGTCCCCTGTCTGGTGTAACCTCACCTGACCCTGTCCCACCCCCATTGGAACACCAACACCAGGGGGGCATCTGCTTTGTGTCCTGTATGTCCCCCACATGTAGTGTTGTGCCAGGCACAGCAGGGAAATCGAGGCCCACTGACATTTGGAACTTGATTCTGGCAGAGGACACCAGCGGGAGTTTTGGAACCATCCATCCAGGCTGTAGTGTGCTGGGCAGATCTGAGATGAGAGGAGCCGGGACCAGGGGAGGGGAGGGGCGGACAGAGGCCAGAGCTGCCACACTGTCCGCAGGGAACAGGACAGATGATGCATGGGGAACGTAGCGCCTGCCCAGAGCTGGGTGGCTAGGTCTGACCCCAAGTGCACCGACAACTCCGTGTGGTCAGCCTTTGGCTTTGAAGTGAGATGACTCACCCTGATTCAGGGAGGTGGCTTGAGGCAGACTGGGAGCCACCTTCCCTGTGCTGTCCTGGGGTCCCCGTGGGATCGCCTTGGGTCTGTTTCAGTCCATTTGATTCTGAGATTTACGAATTCCCCCTTTCTGTGGTCTAGGTCCTCAGCCTCTGCCCAGGGAAGGGTCAGGGTTCCTGGGGTCAAGTCAGGTGAGATTCTGCCAGGCAGGGTTTCCTTGTCTCACCAGGGACCCCTGATGCCCCCTCACACCTGCCCCTGCCCATTGCCTCTCTCCCTCTGGCTGCAAACACTGGCAAGGGGTCATGAAGGTTACCATGGGGCTCCCAGCTCCGAGAAGACATTTGCTGCTGTTGATAAGGCCTGGGGTTGGGTGGCAAGTGCTGCCAGGGTTATCTGGAGGGCCACTCGCAGCCAGCCCATTTCCTGTCGCTATCGGCTGGTGGCAGCCTCTGGGACTGGCCTCGAGGCCGCATACACATCCTCCTGGGGTCCGGGACTGAGGGCTCTGGATGGTGGTAAACCTCGGAGAGCGAGCTTCCAGAGTCAGGGCACTTAGTGCAGGGCAGGAGCAAGCTGAGGGTGGCAGACGGTGGTCTGTGCACGTGGGATGCCCCGACGATGATTATAAACAAGGACAGTAAATACAGCTGCCGACATCCACGGGCTGACTTCACTCAGGCGCTGTGTGCAGGAGCTTTTCCTGGATGGTCGGTTACCCACGAGGGGACACTCAGATGGCCCCTTTGCACAGATGGGAAAACTGAGACACAGAAGTGGAGTCACCACGGCCTGGGCCCCTGAGGCGTGGCGGTGGGAGGTGCTCTGCCATGGAGGTGAAGGGCCTGTGCCTGATCCGGGGCCCTGGTACCCTCTGAGGCTGGCAGGGTGAGCTCAGCCAGGTCTCTGCCTCCCTGAGCCTCGCTGAGAAAGGGGCCACAACAGTCCCCCTGAGACCAGGGCTCTGTCCCTGCTCGGCTACATCCCAGCAGGCAGTGTAGTGAGAGGGTCCTCGGTGATTGGTTCCGCCTTAGGCATATGACCCAGTCTGGGTCAAGGGGAGTCAGTGCTGGATTCCTACTGGTCCTCGTGAGGGAAGGAAGCTGTCTGTCTTCTGGGGAGCCAATCTGGGAGCAGATAAGCCTGGAGCTGCTGGGGTGGGGTGGGGCGAAGGCATGGAGTGGAGAGGCAGGACTGTATGTGCCTGTGAAGAGACCACACTAGGGAAAGTAGAGCTGAGGAGTCAAAATGAAGTGTTAGTGACATCTATGGGGCTCCTCAATCCAGCTGTGCCTGATTTAGACCTTGGACTTCCCCATTATAAGGGCTAATACATTTCCTTTTTCACTTACCCCAATTTAATTTTATTCTTCTCTGTCCTTTGCAATCAAGACTCTGGATATATACAATCTCAAAGGGTCCACATTGCTTAAAATTAGGCTGAGTGATATACGATTAAAAAAAAACAGTAATAGTGGTTCTTAGCAAGTTACAAGTTCATTTTTTTGTTTTTGTTTTTCTCATGTAAAAGAAATCTGGAGCAGAAGGTGCAGTGGTTAAATGAGAGCTCCAGTCATCAGAAGCAGGCTCCTTCTAACCTCCAATGGCACTGTTACAGTGCATGACTTACTTTCTCAAGACATCACGTGAAACAATGTGGCTGCCAGAAATCCAGCCATCACCTCAGACTTCTAGACAGAAAGAAGGAGGAAAGTGAAAGGAATACCTCAAGTTGGGAGTTCCCAAGGAGGTTTCACAGAAATTGCACATTTCTCTCCCATCTCACTGACCAGAACTTAGTCACATGGCCACACTCAACCATGAGAGGTGAGTGGGTGATACAGGTGTTTAGCTGGATTTTTACCTGGAATACAGAAAGCCTTTTGTTACTAAGGAGGAAGGTGGGACTGTCCATCATGCAGTTTCTGTCTCAGACTCTCCTGGCAGTTAACTGTGAGTGCAGGATACTAACACCCCACTCACAAGGGCTCTGTGCGCACTGTTACTGACTCAGACCCTCTCTCGACCTTCCCGCCAGCCAGGTGAGCTGGGGCTGTCACCGTCATGCCCAGTTCTCACATGGAGAAATTGGGGCTCAGAGTGTGCACAGAACTTGCCCAGGGTCACCCGGCTCCCAAGGGCAGTTCTGAGATGGCAGCTGAAGTTTCTGCCTCACCGTGTTGCTCAGGTTTGGTGAACAGTCATCATGGGGCATCTGAACCTTGTGTAGGACTTGCGGCCAAAGGTGCTTTCACATTTAGGGTCCTTGAGTGGGGTGCTGCCCTGGGCGGACCACGTGATATTCTCCCATGTGCTGGCTCTATTCCTCCTGGTCAGAACCCTCCCACAAGGTGTGGGTTAATAGTCCCATTTTGCAAAGGAGAAGACTGAGACTCAGAGGGGCTACATGGTTGGTCCAGGCTTGGGTTTGTCTGTGATGTTGGCCTCTGGCTCTGTGGCCCCTGGGAGCTCGAGGTGGAATGTCTTGGCCAGGGCTCCCCCACCACCCTGCCCACAAGCCTCCTCCAGGCAGGCAGACCCCACTATGCCAACATGTTGCAGTGCAAAGGTACGTCTGGCTCCGTCTCTCCTCGTCACTGCCTGTCCCTAGGCAGTAACTGGGTCATGATCACCTGCACAGTGTGATCACCACAGTCCTCTCCCCAGATCACCCCTAGGATGAAAGAGGGTGACTTAGGTGAAGTGCTCATGCTGTGGGGCAGACGCCCAGCTCCTGAAGCCTCAGCCTCGTGCCCGTGGGAAAGCTGAGCAAGCAGCGGAGGGTGGAGGTGAGAAAACCACCCCAATTCCTGTGAAAGCCGCCCACTGCCTCTAGGGGTCCCGCCTGTGGATGAAGGACCCCATGTTTCCATCAAATGAGGCACACCCTCCCCCACATTACCCTCAGCTCTGGAACTTAAAGCTGTCCCTAGGGTCATGACAACCGACCGTCACTGAACTTAAGGCTGTCCCCAGGGTCATGACAACTGACCGTCACGGAACACTTCTGATGGCTTTCCATAGTCTATACCTATTCTCTCCCTGAATCCTTCTGGCAACCCACAGGTGGTAGACTGTGCCCGGCTCACAGGCAGGAAAACCAAGGCTGGGAGAGTCAGCTGCCTGCCCGTGGCTAGAGAGCTGGTGTGGCTGCCAGGATTTGGATACGAGAATCCAGAATCTGGAGGACACACACCACCCTGCCCCAAGGGCTGGGCGCTGGCCTCCTCCACTCCTGCCCCATTCTCTCCTTCCTCACCCTCTACCCTGCTCGTCCCTGCCTAGAGAGCTGAGTCACACTTTTGCTTGTCCCCAAGATGTAAACACCGACCTGGGAGCCCCCTGGGATTGGGGGCTGTCCAAATACAGGGCAGCTGCCCAGCGTGCCCTGGGGCTGGGTGTCTGCACGGGACATGGGCCACGGCGTGGGGTGGGCACCTGGCCCTCCAGATACCACCTGGGCCTCCTGCTGGGGCCGATAAGTGTCCGGCTGTGCTTATCAGCCCTGCTCCACTGTCTGCTCACCTCAAGCCTTGTGTACACAGTAGCCTGGAGATCAAGGATGGGGCAACCCCACCCCCCCGCCCCAAGCCCCAAACACCAGCCAACTAAGCTGGCTACATTAGAGACAGCTCAAGAGTTCAAGGTGCCTCCTGCTGGCTCCCCTGGGCCCCTTGATGGAGACTCTTGTAGATGAATTAAAAATTAAGGTCTTTTATTTCTAAATGATAACACCAGCAAGGTTGGGGGAAAATGCCAAAATAAAGGGAATTTATTCAAATAATTTACATATGTATATAATAAACAAGAGGAAGGAACAAGTGTGAAAGTGTTCCAGTCATTCAGTCATGTCCAACTCTTTGCGACCCCATGGACTGTAGCCTGCCAGGCTCCTCTGTCCATGGAATTCNAAATGCCAAAATAAAGGGAATTTATTCAAATAATTTACATATGTATATAATAAACAAGAGGAAGGAACAAGTGTGAAAGTGTTCCAGTCATTCAGTCATGTCCAACTCTTTGCGACCCCATGGACTGTAGCCTGCCAGGCTCCTCTGTCCATGGAATTCTCCAGGCAAAAATACCTGAGTGGGTGGCCATTCCTTTCTACAGGGGATCTTCCGAACCCAAGGATTGAACCTGGGTCTCTTGAATTGCAGGCAGATTCTTCACCATTTGAACCATCAAGGATGTTAATAATACCAGGACTACAGGGAAGTTTTACTTTCTTCTTAACACAATTCTGTACGATTTGCAACTGAGCAAGAAAAATTGGAGACCGAAGTTTGGCATCTGGTTGATGTTACATTTCTGTGCACATACTCCAAATGCTACCAGGGTGGGGTCATTTCAGTGCCCGTCGGCTTGCTTATATTGGTCTGGGTGTCTCTGATGAGCCAGAGCTGGGTGGGGTCCCAGCTGTCCTTGCCTCCTCCCACCTCTTATCTAGGGTGACCCACTCAATCTTCTAAAAAGGTAACACAGAACATGCTGTTCCCTGGCATAGAAGCCTCTGTGGCTCCCCATTGCCCTGGAATAAAATCTCAGTTATGTGCCGTGGCTGAACTGGCTCTACCACTTCGCAGATGCCTTTCTCACAAGCCGCTCTCCCCCCTAGGTATCCTGTTCCTCAGCCTTAGTTCAAAAGTCACCAGTCTCAGCTCAGATGTCACCCCTGCTCCCCACCTGAAAGATGCCTTCCTAGACCTCCTTGTCGGAGCTGCTTCCCCACTCCACCCCTGTCTTTATTCACTCTGACTTTTCTTCCCTTTCGGGGCAGCTGTCTCTCCTTGTGTTGCCATCACCCAGAACCAGAGCCTGAGTGTGGCCTCAGAGCATCTTAGGTAGGAATGGGTCCAGGCTGCCTCTTGTATCCTCCTTCTTCCTCCTTGGAGCTGACTGGGTCCTTTGGGCTGTGATCTCCTGGCATCCTGCTCCTGCCTGACCCAAGGCCTCACACCATCCCAGCTCACCAGCCCTCAGCACATCCAGGACGCCTGCTCCCATTTGCTGCAGATCTGGTCTTGGCCTGGTTGGTCTGCTTGAGCTCACCTGGCCCAGGTGAAGAGTCTGCTTGGCTCCCATGGGTGGAGGATGAGGGAGGGACTTGCAAAAAAGGCCACAACCCTGAGTCTGGAGCTGAGGTTTAAATCCCCTGTGGGGCAGGGGCGAGTGAGGCTGCCGTGTTCCTCCTTGTGGGGCAGGCCAGACAGAGAATCCCGTACTTACTGAGCACCTAGCTTCTGCCAGGCACTGTGCTGACTGCTTGGCTGTGTCAGCTCACAAACCCCATGCAGCATGCATGTACATTGTCCCCATTTTACAGATGCAGAAACTGAGGTTCAAAGTAATTAGGAAGCTGGCAGAGCTGGGGTCCAAACCTCAGCGGGTCTGATGCCAAAGTCACCCCCTCAATCTGCTGCTGCCTTCTCCACTGGAAGGAATGACGATGTGTAATTCGGTGCAGCCATGAAGAACCATGAGGTAGAAGTACGTTTGTGACTTGGAGAGAAGCTTCTCTGGCCCACAGTCCTACAAAGCAACGATAGAACACTCGCTCCTCCCCTTCACCACAATCCCTACCAGTCCTGATTGTGCTTCTCACTAAGCTCTGGTGGGTGTTTTAGTTTGCCAGCTAGGAGCCGTGGGAGGGAGTCAACTGGGGAGAAAGGCAGGGGCCACATCAGATACACGTCCATTTTATCCATATCAATGTCTAAGTGGAGGACGTTCATGCACTTGAGCCTTGATGGATGGATGGAGGGAGGGAGGGATGAATGAAGGGAGGAAAGTATGGACAGAGAGAGAGGGAAGGGAGGACTGATGGATGGAGGGATGCTGGAAGGATGAAAGGTAGGTTAGATAGACCTCCAGCCCCTACCGCCACTCCAGTGAAGTCAGTACAAAGGTCCAGTGCAAGGGTTTGGAATTAGACAGACATGAGTCTGGATTTGAGTTTCTTTCCTTGCAAGTCGTGTGACCGTGGGTGAGTCACTCATCCTCTCTGATCTCAGTTTCCTCATCTGTGCCTCCTGGGATAACTGTGGAAAAAGCAGTGAGGGCCAGGTTTGAGGGAGGAGCTTGAGGAGTGCCAGCCCTTTAGAACAGTCAGTGCTGTTGTCCTTGGTCCAAGGAAAACAGGTTAGTCCCTGGTTCCCCAGCATTTTCTCCCCTTCCATTCTGAGGATCTCGGGATTTCGCTGGACCACTGCCAATAGTGATAGTACCTCTTGCTCTCCGGCTTTAACCAGACAGATATAACCCTTCAAAGGCACAAACAATCTGCAGGGAACAGGTTCCTGGTGGCACCCACAGCCTGGCTCCAGGGAACTTCCCCAAACCACACTGCATGGGCCCCACCGGGACCAGCTGAAGCTTGGTCTCTGAGAGAAGGGTCTGGGCATCGGTATTATTTAAAGAGCATCGTGATGGTTTTAAAGTGAAGCCTGGCCTAAGAACCACCGTGTTTAGTTCTATTTAATGTTTTGTATGTTTCCTCCTGTCCATTTTACCTATTTATCCTCTCGTTTCTTCAGAGGTCCAAAAAACTCTGTCCTCTTGTAGTTGGAGGAAGAATTCAAATTTGTCTCCTTTGTAGGGTTTTGATGGTTCAGTTTAAAAAATATTTTTTGTGAATACCCTTGGAGTATAGCTGGTGAGGGCAGGGGAGCCCCCCCATCCACTTCCTTTATGTGGCTCTGAGACCATCTGCGAATATAGCGTGGGTTTTTTATTACAATTTAGACTGTTTAAAAAGAATAACACTAAATGCAATCAAAGCAAAAAGTGAGATGCCACTGGACAGCCCCTATGGTGACTGGAAGGACAAGTCAGGCAAGAACCCGTGTTGGTGGAGCAGGAGGAAATGACACTCTCTGGGCTTCTCTTGTGGCTCAGCTGCTAAAGAGTCTGCCTGTAATGCAGGTAGACCTGGGTACGATCCCTGGATTGGGAAGATCCCCTGGAGAAGGGAACGGCTACCCACTCCAGTATTTTTGGCTTGGAGAATTCCTTGTACTGTATAGCCCATGGGGTCACAAAGAGTCAGACACAACTGAGGGACTTTCACTTTCACCCTGCTGGCGGGAATATGAACAGAAGATTGTCCAGCAGTTTTCAAATGATTAAATGTAGAGTTACCATGGGGCTTCCCAGGTGGCTCAGTGGTAAAGAATCTGCCTGCTAAGCAGGAGACCCGAGTTCAATCCCTGGGTCAGGAAGATCTCCTGGAGAAGGAAATGGCAACCCACTCCAGNCAGAAGATTGTCCAGCAGTTTTCAAATGATTAAATGTAGAGTTACCATGGGGCTTCCCAGGTGGCTCAGTGGTAAAGAATCTGCCTGCTAAGCAGGAGACCCGAGTTCAATCCCTGGGTCAGGAAGATCTCCTGGAGAAGGAAATGGCAACCCACTCCAGTATTCTTGCCTGGGAAACTGGAAAATCCCATGGACAGAAGAGCAGGCGGGGCTACAGTCTATGGGGTCGCAAAGAGTGGGACATGACTTAGTGACTAACCAGTGCATGCCTGGGTATATACCAAGACAAATAAAAAACATACATGCATGCAAAACCTTGTCCATGAACATTCTAGCAGGCCTATTCACAAAAGCCCCAAAGTGGAAATGAACTCACTCTCCACCACTGAAAAACAGATAAACAAAATATAGTATCCTATACAAAGAATATTATTTTCCATAAAAGGGAATGAAATTGCCTTTTTTAAATTTTTATTGGCGTAGAGTTTATTTACAATGTTATGTTAGTTTCTGCTGTACAGCAAAGTGAATCAATTACGCATATACATATATCCCCCCTTTTTAGATTCTATTCCCATATAGGTCATTACAGAGTACTGAGTAGCGTTCCCTGTGCTACATGGCAGGTCTTCACCAGTTATCTTCTTGATATATAGTAGTGTGTATATGTAATCCCAATTAATCTCTCCCCACTTTTCCCGTTTTGGGAATCACGTGTTTGTTTTCTACACATGAAATTCAGATATGTGCTCACACAGGCGAACCTTGAAGACAGGATGACAGCTGGCAGAAACCAGTCGCAAAAGACCACGCCTCCTGTGATTCCATTCGTATGACATGTCCAGAACAGGCAAACATAGAGATAGGAGCTTAGTGGTTGCAGGGGCTGGGGGCCAGGGGGTGGCCTGCCACATACCAGGCCCACCTCACCAGACAGGTCTTACAAAACCAGCAAAGCAGTGGCTCTGAAAAAATGAGAGAAGACGATGAAAGAGTATTCCAAAAGAGCCACGGAAGTCACCATGGGAAAAAAGCAGAGCTCTGGGCCCTGCTCACACTTATTTATCGCTGAATATCACTTCTGTTTTGGATGACGCATGTGACGGGTTCCCAACGTTCTTGATGTTTGTTCCCCAGGTGTCTGCTTGGCTAGAACCGTGGGGGTAGAGGCTGCGACCATGCGCTCAGTCCCTGCACTGGGCTGCGTCTCCAGGTCACAAGGCGAGGGGAAGCTCTGCGTTTAGCCAAGATGGGGAGGGGACCCAGACCTCTCCAAGGCCTTCACCCACACTCGTCTGGCCCTGGGCTTCCATCACTATAGTCTGAGCTGGACGTGGGGGCATCACATGTAACCCATGGGGTGGGGGGCTCCAGTGAAAGGGGCATTCGTGGAATTCATGGCTTGAGTAGTGCTCTCTGGCGAATATGGATTTTACTTTTTACTCTACATATTTCTGTTTGAATGTGACGCTGCAGAGGTGTATTGGTTCTGTGATTATAAAAAAAACAAAAAGAGTAGAAAAATACAACCTTAGAGGAAAACACTGGAAGGTTACAGAGTTCTGAAAAGTGCAAAAGGAGAACCCCTCCAATTCCAGATAATATTTGTGCTTGTTGCTCAAGATTTCTCCGCAACGAGGCAGTGACTTGGCCGTGACTAACAGCTTGTGTGCTGTCGTGTCCGACTCTTTGTGATCTCATGGACTGCAGAACTCCAGGCTTTCCTGTCCTTCACCATCTCCCAGAGTTTGCTCAAACTCATGTCCATGAGTTGGTGATGCCATTCAGCCATTTCATCCCCTGTCGTCCCCTTCTTATGCCCTCAGTCTTTCCCAGCATCAGTCTTTCCCAATGGGTCTGCTCTTCACATCAAGTGGCCAAAGTATTGGGGCTTCAGCTTCAGCATCGGTCTTTCCAGTGAATATGCAAGGTTGATTTCCTTTAGGATTGACGGGTTTCATCTTCTTGCTATTTAAGGAACTCTCAAGAGTCTTCTTCAGCACCACAGTTTGAAAGCATCAGTTCTTCAGCATTCGGTCTTCTTAACGGTCCAACTCTCACATCTGTATATAACGCACGGAAAAACGATAGTTTTGACTAAATGGACATTTCGTTGGCAAAGTGACGTCTCTGCTTTTTAATATGTTGTCTAGGTTTGTCAAAGCCTTTCTTCCAGGGAGCAAGCATCTTTTCATTTTATGACTGCAGTCACCATCTGCAGTGATAACTGGAGTGGGTTGCCGTTTCCTATTCCAGAGGATATTCCTGGTCCAGGGATTGAATGCATATTATTTGCTTGGCAGGTGAATTCTTTACCACCGAGCCACCTGGGAACAGCTTTAATTGATGCCTCATTCACTATTTTTAAATGTGCTTGTCCACTCACCTTCATAGCACACAGCCCACTCATCATTACTACATTCAGTGAACTCCGCTAATATGTATTAGCACCTACTGTGTGCAGACTCCATTCTAGGCCCTGCAGAGACAGCCCAGAACAAAGCAGAAAGATCCCAGTCATCCTAGGGCTTTCAGTTTCCTGGGAGAGATGAACAAAACACAGGGAAACCATTAACTAAGATCATTACAGAATCAGCGGGAGCTGGGAAGGAAATTATCAGGTGGTCACAGGGCCTTTGCACAAGCTGTTTGTACTACCCGGAGTGCCGTTCCTGCAGAGACCATTCTTGGCTGGCTCCTGCCACCCTCCCTCACCCTGCATTCTGCTTGCCTGCCTCCTCAGGAGCACTTGTCAGCATTTGTACTTCTCAGTACACTTTGTTTGCTCACTTAATATCTCTCTCCCATTCTGTACTATAAGCTGGGAGGGGCAGTAGCAGGCCAGAGCCTTCATGGTGGTACCCAGCCCCAGCACCCAGTGCCAGGCACATGGAAAGGGCTTATAATACTTGCTGGACATATGAATTCTAAATAATTTTAGTGACCTTCTGAGTCAAGGAGAGGCCATCTGAGACAGAGGCCATCTTTAGGATAGGATGGATGGGGGCATGGGTACCCTCGCTGTGGGCTGCAGATCCAGCCGGGATCTGACCTGGGCAGGGCCAGCAGGGGTCCAGATCCTAGGAGAGAGGGGGCCTCCTGGTCTGAGTGCTGGGAAAATGAGATGCGCAGGAGCAGGGCCGGACCCCTCCCTCCTGACCCGAGTCTTCGGGGAAGGAGCAGGGATTGCCTGTGGGAGTGTGGTATGTGGCTGCCTCCCGCGGGCTCCTCCTGGGACTGCCTCGGTCTCCTCCCAGGGCTGCACAATTCAGTTTTGACCATATTTGCCTCAGAGCCAAGTGGCCACCCTGTGGGGCTGGGGTATAAATATCAGTTTATTTACTCTGTGTCCCCGTCGAGCGTGCTTCTGAGGAACGCAAGGCTTCCCTGCTGGCTAGCCTGAGAGTTTGGAAATGGCGCCCCCGGGGCAGGAGTCATCTGGAGGTTCTGAGTCACATTCGCTGGGCCGGCTAGGAGCTCCTCTGCCCAGGCCACCCTGCACGGTGCCTGGTGCACTTTCCTCCAGAAAGTGAAACACAGCAAATTCTCTGTGCACTCTGACCTCCTGCCGCCCCCTTGTGCAGGGGCTTCACTGTGGTCATTTACTCTCTCCCATGCCCAGATTTCCCCCTTGGGGAACCAGCCCTTCCCCACATCTGTCTTTCAGTCTCTGTGGCTCCAGATCCCAGCCCTGCCCCTCTTTGGGTGGGTATGTGACCCAGACATGGCCAAAAAGAACATTGCATGCCACTAGCCTTAGAGACTAACTCAGGAGTGGGCACATGGTCTGCTCACGGGCAATGAGGGATGGTGAAAATTACAATGGGAGAGCTGGGGGAAGCAGGCCTCCTTTCCTGTGGATTTAACCTGGGGGTGGGAGCTATGGAGCTGCCAGGGTGACCCATGTAGCATGAACCAGCATAGGAGGAAGCAGAGACATTGAATCTGGAGGATGGTATTTAAACTGCTGGATCCAGTCATTCTTGAAGTCAGGGTGAGAAGCCTGTCAATTCTCTTTTTTCATTAAACCAGGGGGTTAGTTTTCTATCAAGTCGTCACAAACTTAGTGGCTTAAAACAACACTTAACAGATAATTATGTCCTACTTTTTGTGGTTCAGAGCTCCAGATACAGCATGATCCAGACAGGTCCTCAGCTTAGGATGATGAAGTCAAGGTGTCTGCAGAGCTGATCCATATGGGAGGGTCTGGGAAGAATCCTCTTCCAGACTCATTCAGATAGCTGGCTAAACTCAGTTCCTTGTGTCTATGGGACTGTGGTCCTCATTTCCTGCTGGCAGACAGTGGGGGTGGGTTTTTTTGTTAGATGCTCCCCACATTCCTTCTCTTGTTTCCCACGTGGCTCCCTTTGGCAACAATGCAACCATGGATCAAGTCCCTTTGGTGTTCAGATCTCTTCAACTTCCTCTTCTGCTGCCCCTCTCTGCCTCTTGCTGGACAAAGCTCTCTGCTTTTAATGGCTCGTGTTAGACTGAATCCACCTGTATAGTCTCGGGTATTCTCCCTCTTTGAAGATCCATAACCTCAATCACATCTGCAAAGTCCCTTTTGCCATGTAACCAAATATATTCAAACTTCATATAGTCACAGTTTCCCAGGATCAGGATACACTGTCTAGAAGGGAGGGGCATTATTCTGCCCACCCAAGAAATCTGACTTGGGTTTTCTGTCATTTGCAAAGGAAAGGATCTTGATTGATTTACCCACCTTCTGGAGAATGATTGAAATGAAGTGAAGTGAACTGAACTCGCTCAGTCATGCCCGACTCTTTGCAACCCCATGGACAGTAGCCTGCACCAAGCTCCTCCGTCCATGGGATTTTCTAGGNTGCAAAGGAAAGGATCTTGATTGATTTACCCACCTTCTGGAGAATGATTGAAATGAAGTGAAGTGAACTGAACTCGCTCAGTCATGCCCGACTCTTTGCAACCCCATGGACAGTAGCCTGCACCAAGCTCCTCCGTCCATGGGATTTTCTAGGCAAGAATATTGTAGTGGGTTGCCATTTCCTTCTCCAGGGAATATTCCCAACCTAGGGATCGAACCCAGGTCTCCTGCATTGTAGGCAGACGCTTTACCATCTGAGCCACCAGGCAAGTCCAAGAATATTGTAGTGGGTTGCCATTTCCTTCTCCAGGGAATATTCCCAACCCAGGGATTGAACCCAGGTATCCCGCATTGTAGGCAGACGCTTTACTGTCTGAGCCACCAGTTGGACATGATTGACTCATGCAGCTGAATTTCTGGCTTCAGGAATGGCTGGATCCATCAGTTCAAATACTGTTATAGGGATCCAACTTTCTCTGTTTCTCAGCCTATGTTGGTTTCATGCTCAGAATCCATGGCCCTTGGCTCCTATCCTCTGGGTTACTGCAAAGGAAAGAAAACGTGCCTCCTTCCTGCTGGTCCCTAAACTTAGCCAAGCCTATCACAAAGTCAGCCTCCTTTATCTTGAAGGGCAGTCTAATTGTTTGCTCTAAAATTCCCCACCTTGGTTAGATTCAGGCTCTCTCTTTGATGAGCCTCATTTTCCCCCAAGTGACAGGCCCCAAAGAGTCTCTTTTTGTTCCTTCTACAAATGCCCAACCTTTTCTCTGCAGCAGTAAAAATAGGTGGGTGTGGCTACTGCCCAGACAGGAGCATAATTAAAAAAAAAATCATTGGGTTACAATTTTATGAAGGAAGCAAGGTGAGGTACTGGAGAAGAAACAGGAGGGCCCAGGTGAGAGGAGGGTGGAGCAAAAGCCACTGGAGAAAAATCATGGAAGGAGGCAAGGGCCTCGCAGCCTGTGAGAACAACCTGAGGTTGGATGCACCCAGCCAGGGTGAAGAACTGCAGCAGGTCAGGAGGGTGAGAGTGTGATCTGGGAGGCGGTTGAGGTTGGCAGAGTAGACAGGAAAATGGAAGGGGATGAATGCATTAACCTACCCCTACTTCCTGCAAAACAGAAACTGGCTTGGCTTTGGACTAGCAGCTTCCTGGAGGGTTGGGAGCATGAGGCCTGACTGGGAGCACGCTCTGGCATCTCCCTCCCCTCCCTGGGGTACCCATCCCCCAGCACAAACACACTTGCAGTAACCGAGCCAGCCGGAGACCATCCCCAGCACGACTTCCGCCCCTGCTTCCTGCCTGGCCTCTCAGAATAGCATTTGGCACCTCATTGAGGTTTCCACCTGCCACCTCTAGCCCTGCAGGCTGTCTTCCCCTGCCCTTTCTCTCCGAAGAGGAGGGGAAGCCCTATTGTTCCTCGGGTGGTTGGCTTTGTGAGAAAGGGGAACAGACAGGTCCCTGAAGGGTGTGTCCATCACCCCACCCCCTCTGCCCCCAGCTAGTAATTTCTCCTGCCTCCAGCTGTCAGCAGTCACCTTACTGCTCCTAACAGCGGTGGCATTTCTATGCAGGATAATTGCCCATCTTCAATAAAGAAGGCAGAGCGCTGAAGGATTGATGCTTTTGAACTGTGGGGCTGGGGAAGACTCTTGAGATTCCCTTGGACAACAAGGAGATCAAACCAGTCAATCCTAAAGGAAATCAACCCAGAATATTCACTGGAAGGACTGATGCTGAAGCTGAAGCTCCGATACTTTGGCTACCTGATACGAAGATCCAACTCATTGGAAAAGACTCTGATGCTGGGAAAGNGAGATTCCCTTGGACAACAAGGAGATCAAACCAGTCAATCCTAAAGGAAATCAACCCAGAATATTCACTGGAAGGACTGATGCTGAAGCTGAAGCTCCGATACTTTGGCTACCTGATACGAAGATCCAACTCATTGGAAAAGACTCTGATGCTGGGAAAGGTTGAAGGCAGAAGGAGAAGGGGATGACAGAGAATGAGACGGCTGGGTGGCATCACCAATTCAATGGACACGAACTTGGGCAAACTCTCAGAGAGGTGAGAGACAGGGAGGCCTCTGTCTCTGGCATGCTGGCATGCTGCAGTCCAGGGGGTCACAAAGAGTCATACACAACTTGGCAGCTGAACAACAACAACAGTTTTTCACTACTGTGTTGACTAGGCATTAGGGGAGGGTTGTGGGATGGGGAAGTCCCTCCCAGCCTATCTCCCACCTGGTTCTCTTCTCTCCAGGCATCCAGGGCCTTCAGCCTCAGCTCACACTACATCGTGAGCTTCTATCTGTTCCCTCCAAATCAGCACGCACCATTCGCTCTGTCAGGCTCCTTTCTCTCCAAAACATCTTGAAGACTGCCCACTGATCTCACATGGAGCTTGTTCCCACCTGATTGTTGGCTGCGTAATATTCCAAGGAGTGGGGGTGGGTGTGCTCTATTGCTCCATTCCCCTGGAATGGAGGCAAATGTCATGTCCAGCCTTCTGCTAATTCAAGCAAAGGCAGAAGAATCGCTTTGAACAGAGCTGCTGCCACAGCTGCCCCTGTCCAATCCGTGCGCACCGGCTGTGCACCAGGATTCCACCTGCAAATTCTTTCTCAGCACTCGCACAACCCTGCCCAGAGGTCACATAAGAGGAGGTAGCTATTTGGGGCCATGATTTTAAAGTTCACTTCCCAAATTCAGTGACCCAGTTGGAACTTGGCCCCTGAAACGGTGTCACTGTTATTTCTAGGACATCTCCAGAGGACTCCATGTGCCCTAAACTGAGCTTGGAGATCATCTCAGGATCTTCTCATTCTTCTTTTCCTGCTTTGTTCTTGCCATCCCTGCTGCCTGCTGCTCCTCCCCACATCCCAGGAAAAGGCTGCCTGGTGCCCCCGGCCCCAGACACCATTGCCAGGCCCAGCACCCTGCCTCCCGAGCTCTGGCCTGTGAGCTGACCTAGTGCCCTAAGGTGGGAGCTCTGTTACAACTCCACCAGCACCAACCCCTTCTCCATTTACTTACTGAACAGTTACCAAATACAAGATCCTAGTGGGGAAGACAGAAAATTCGTAAGTCATCACTGGCACGAATTATTGAATTTCAGCCTGATAAACACTACTGGGAAATGCCAAGCCCTCTTAGGCATTCCTCTGCCACAGGGCCTGCCCTTTACCTGGACCACTCATCTCCCAGGTATCAACACACTCACCTTTTACCTTGCTGCATTCAACCCCCACCTCGGGGCTTCCTCTACCTTTCCTGTCCATTTTTCTTTGTAGAACTTATTATACCTCAAACCTACACTCACCTTATGTACCTCTTACTGTTAACTTATTCATCTGTCTGTTGCTTATACCCCTGGTGGACTGTCAGTGCATAAAGGCAGGCGTTCTTATTTGCCTGGTTCACTGCCCTATCCCTGTGCCTCTCTGAGTGCCTGATACATTAAGTGTTTAATCGTATGTGCTAAGTTGCTTCAGTCATGTCCAATTCTTTGTGACCCCATGGACTGTAGCCCACCAGGCTCCTCGGTCCATGGGATTCTCCAGGCAAGAATACTGGAGTGGGTTGCCATGCCCTCCTCCAGGGGATCTTCCCAACTCAGAGATCAAACCCCCATCTCTTATGTCTCCTGCATTGGCAGGCGGGTTCTTTACCACTAGCACCACCTGGGACGCCCTAAATGTTTAATGTTTCTCATTACATGTTTGTTGAATGAATGAATGACCTAAAGGGCGATGGGACCTACTCATTTCTTCAGGGACCAGGAAGGATGGTGTCAGGGAACATTTTCCTGCCACTGGGGACATACTCAGTTTTCACAAGACCTAAAGTTTATACAATTTGGGAGTACCGATTTTAAGAAAAAGAATATATGGTTACATGTACTGAATAAGGGCAAGAGAACTAACAAAGATTGGCATAGCTAAGGGAAAAGGCATTCCAGGCAGAAGGAATGGTTGTGAAAAAGCCCAGGGTGGCCAAGAGCCAGGGAAGAAGGTGAGAAGGTCTGTGTGGCCGCAGCTTTGCAGGGGACCCTGGAGGGAGCTGGAGATCCAATGGGGCGGCCAGTTAGGAAGTGACAGGGTGTAACATACGAGGCCCTGATTTCTGGAGAAAGCCCAGAGAGGATCTCTGGGTTCCGCAGGACGGGAGCCCTGCCAGCAAGGCTTTTCTGCTCACTCCACTGGCCAAGCCAGAGCTCTTTCCCCAACCCCACCCCCGCCCTTCAACTCTGCCCTTCTAAGCCTCCAGGAATGCATTATCTGGTGTTGAGGAGTCCCAACTCACCCCTAACCCACCCAGAGAGGTCCCTCGAGGCTGTCTGGGGCTGGCCACTCTCCCACCCCCCAACTTCCCCCCAGGCTCCTCTGCTCCAAATAAAGGCTCAGGGGCCCTGGCCCAGGGCCACGGCCAACCATTTGCATCACAAATGAGGCTGGGTTAGGCTGTTGGCCCTGGCCAGCCTTCCTGGTGCTGCCCTCGGTGACTTAAGGACACAAGCCACCATCCAGCTGCTGCACTCGCTGCCCCCTCTCCACCCTCCCACCCCACCCGGCTGCCTAGACTGCATCCCTGGGGAAAGATGCCCAGTTCCCTATCCCCAGCAGGCCTGGGATCCTGACCCACCAGCCCACCCCACCAACTCAGAAGGACAACGATTATGACTGATAAACTCAATTTGGATCCAGGAGAGCTCTTCGAATGTCAGGGGTAGGGGGCTCAGCATATGACATTCTACCCTGTAGCTCTCACAGCAGCCCACTCTACAGAGGAGGAAAGCGAGGCTCAGAGACTGTAAGTTAGTAGGTTAGTTACCTGCCCAAGGCCACTTAGCTGACAGCCGGTAGAGCTGCAACTTGAACCCATTCATTGTGCTTCAGAAACACAGCCCATGTGCTGTGAACATGGGCCACCCCTTGAGGGTCATCTGTGTTTGTCCACCACGCAGCGAGAGCCCATAGGCACTGGATGAATAAGTTACCATCTGAGCTTCACCCTTTCTCCCCAGCATGGGAGTGGGTGGGCTAGAATCTAAGTCCATGAGGTCGGGCCACTGCCCATGCCATTTGCGGTTCTGGTATACAGCAGGTGCTTAATCAGTGTTTTGGGAGTAAATAATGGAATAAATCAACATACAGACTCTCTTTGAGCCTGGGTTGTGCCCTTCTGCTGCAGATTCCTTCCATGGAAGGGGGGTGGTTGTGTCCAGCTCAGGTTCCCCAGGAAGGAGCACGTGGCCTTGCCCCCAGTGGGGGTCCTAGCAAGTTCTCAGAGGTTTAGCCGTAACTTATTCTCCACAGGCCTCACCCTGGGCTGGCTGGGGCTCCCAGGCAAGGGGCCCAGAGCTGGGGGCCTGACCTGGGGAGGGGTTCTAAGCAAGCCTGGGCACAGGGAGGCCCCTGACTGTCTTCCCTGCCTTTCCTCCACTCAGTCTGGAGTTCTCTCCCGCCCCAGGGCCTTTGCTTGTGCTGCCCTCTGCCTGGCCATCTCCCTGCAGCTCCTCCAGGGCTGCTGCATCGTCACTTCCTCTAGCTGGAGCCCTCACATATCCCTCGCCCTGTCTGTCTCCAGAGCTCTGAAGATGCCTCATCATTCCTTTTTGTTTTCTTGTGTTTTGCCTATGTCTCCTTTAGAACTCCAGGAGATGGTGAAGGACAAGGAAGCCTGGTGTGCTGCAGTCCATGGGGTCACAAATAGTCAGACACAACTGAGTGACTGAACACCAACGACCTTTGGAATGAAAGAGAGAGAAAGCTGCACACACTACATAGAGCAAAACAGAATGAAAAAGGATAAAATAGAGGGAGTCAGATG
The DNA here is from genome assembly GCA_006410615.1 of Neotragus moschatus. Taxonomy (NCBI): domain Eukaryota; kingdom Metazoa; phylum Chordata; class Mammalia; order Artiodactyla; family Bovidae; genus Neotragus; species Neotragus moschatus. The sequence goes on along the minus strand of SJYA01001955.1, from coordinate 521,625 downwards.
GAGAGAGAGAGACAAGGAGAGACTGGCAGAGAGAGAGATGCAGAAATAGAAGCAAATCTGAGACACAAAGCAACTCAGAGGCAGAACTGCGAACAGAAACTGAAAGAAAACAGGACCAGGGTCCTGCAGAGAAATGGAGACGGGGCAAGAGAAGGGGGTCAAGAGAAAGTGCCACGTATGGTGGACAAAAAGGAAGTGGGGGCCCAGGGCCTCCTTTCAGGGTGGCGGGAAGATTATGGACCCTTTTGAAGGTTGCATAACCGTGTATATGAAAAGCTGCAGGACTGTACTCGTTACAAGGTTGCATTTTCTAGAACATGGAATTATATCTCATTTTAAAACATGAGAGGACATGAGAGAAACCCAAATTGAAGGACAGTCTACAAAACATCTGACTGATGCTCTGCAAGTCTGGCAAGATCAGGAAGGACAAGGAAAGAGTGAGGACCATCCCCGAGGCTGCAGGAGAAGGAGAGGAGATGAGCAAATTCCATGTGGGGTCCGGAACAGAGAAAGGACACTGGGGGAAAATCTGAACAAAGTCTGTAGTTAGTTAATGGTAATGGATCAAAGTGAATTTCTCAGTTTGGATTGTTGTACTGTTATGAAAGAGATTAATAGAGGAAGCCGGGGGAAGGGGATGTGGGAACTGTCTTTGCACCTTTTCTCTGTCTAAAATTACTTCAAAATTAAAAAGCTAGAACAGATAAACCAAGGAGACAGAAATGACCAGAGAGCAGCCCTGGGACAGAGGAGCTGCCTGTGTTCCTGGCCTCGTGGGGACCATCAGCCAAGATCCCTTCGGGAGAAAGCCCTAGGCTGGGTGAACCCAGTGTCTAGGTGTCTAGTCCTCTGCCCATGACTGTCAAAGAGGCTGCCAATGCCCCGGGGGAGGGCCCTAGTTCCAGCTGAGTGAGGTACTTCCATGCCCGAGGTTGCAGACCCCAAGTCCTGCCAGCAGAGGAGGCTGGCAATTCAGGGCGACATCGCCTGTCATCCATCCAAGTGTCTCAGCAGTGGTTGGGGCCGCCCCGGGGCTCTCTTGCACCTTTGACAGTGCCTGTTGATGACCCTGTCCCACGGTGTGCCCCCATCACCCCAACAGGCAGCCCTCGGTGCCTGTCAGCTGGCCCCCTCTCCCCCTCTAGGCTCTGAGCATCCTTCAGCAAGAGGGGAAAAATACCCAAGATTCAGCTTTCCTGTGAAATTAGCCAAGTGACAGCCCCATGCTGAGGCTGGGGTCACTTCATGCTAGTCCCCGCAAAGGATGGACATGCAGGCCTGCTTTCTGCTTCTGTGCTGGTCTCTGGGCTCCCGGAGGGACATCCCCCTTCCTCCAGCCTGAGACCCCAGCCTTGGGCCAGGCACGTAGTAGGTTCTCAATTAACACTCGTGTGTCTCCCAGGCACCTTGCTCTCAGGAGCCTTAGTCAAAGGCTAGTTCTTTCCTTATCGAATGCTTTCAAAGTTTTTAAAGCAGTGAAGCCTGCTTTTTAAAAATGAAAATATACAGAGAATAAGCTCCTACTATGACTCCCCAGGATTAAACAGGACACACAATGAGATGTGAAGATTTTGTCACATTTGTCACTAATCCTTTTTCTTTTGAAGAAATAAAATGTTACAGATTACAGCTCAGTTCAGCTGTGACTCCCATGTTCCACCCACAGCCAACCTCAGTGGGAGTGGGGGCTGCAACCTCCTGCCTAGGCTTTTACCTACATATGTATGCATGCGTGCTAGTCGCTTCAGTCGTGTCCAACTCCACGCAACCCCGTGGACTGTGGCCTGCCAGGCTTCTCTGTCCATGGGGATTCTCCAGGCAAGATACTGGAGTGGACTGCCGAGCCCTCCTCCGGGGGATCTTCCCGACCCGGGGACTGAACCCACGTCTTCTGTCTCCTGCACTGGCCAGTGGGTTCTTCACTGCTTGCGCCACCTGGGAGGCCCCCATATTTATGGTGACAGTTAATTCGCAGTGTTGCTTTGTGTGCGCCATTTACATAGCTTGCATGTGAAGGGTCTCATACAGCGGGCAGCACTCCGATTTTACGTGTTCTAGGTGAGGTCCTTTGATGACAGTCTTGGAGAGGGGTCCATCCTGGTCAGGAGCCTTTCCCCACCCTCACCTCACTCCCATCCCCACAGCTACCCCAGTTCACAGGCCTGTGGCCCAGGCAGCCATACAGGGCTCACAGGGGCCCCACACTAGGCTTACCACTCTGCTTTCTCTGTCTTGAAGTTCTTAGCAGCTTTTGAACGAGGGGCCCACATTTTCATTTTGACTGGGCCCTACCGATCATGTCACCATTCTGGCTACATGGAACATCTACTGAGCCCCCATCCTACATCAGGCTCTGGCCCAGGCCTGCCAGCAGCACGGATCAGCTCCACGAATCCTCCAAAGACTGTGAAAGACCTGGTTCCCATCGACCCATTCTGCAGATGAGGACACTGAGGCTCAGTGAGCTCCTGACTCAGGAGCCCTTGCCCTGAAACAAGAGGCCCACTTCAAAAGTCAAATCTGGCCCAGCCCCTTTTATTTTTAAAATCAAGGTCTGGAGAGTTGAAGGCTTCTGCAACAGACCTAGTCTGTGAGCCGCAGAGCCGCGTTCCGGCTTTCCCCACCGGAGCTGCCTGGCTTGCTGGTGCTGCCTGGGCCCCTGAGGCTGAATTCATTTCACCACACTTCCTCTCCCCACGGGGACTGTCTCAACTTGGGGTGAACCAACCCTAGGGTTAATCAGAGCACCACTTCCTCTTCCCAGAGAAGACCTCTCACAACCTGCCTGCTATAATTAGCCCCCGGCCTACCCTCCCTGGCAGGGTGTGGCTGGGCCTGCGGCTGCTTCCCTTCTGACCCTGCAGAGAGGTTTCCACGCTGCTTCTCAAGAACCCCAGGACCCTGAAGGGCAGGGGTTGTGTACGGGGGAGGCTCAGGCTCCAAGGCCCAGGATGAGGATTCCTCCGGCTTCTGGACGGGCTCTCCCCTTCTCCCCCACGATCCCCTGCAGCACCCCTACCCCAGGGGATATCAGGCAATGTCTGGAGGTGTCTCTGCTTGTCATTGCTGGGGAGGGGGTGCTCCTGGAATCTCAGAAGAGACCAGGGGAGCTGCCACACAGCCCTCAGTGCCCAGGCTGGTCTCACAACAGAGAATGTACATGGGGCCGAGTCTGGGGGACAACACAGTAGTGAGTGGCCAAGGGGGCAGCGGAGGAGAAGAGGTGGCCAGGATCAGAGGGGTGTCCTGCAGACTGGACAGGACCGGATAATGTCTCATGGTGACAAGGGCCTTGTTGAGGAGGAGCTTGATAGGGGCCCACTGAGCAGAGACTTGAGTGACGGGGGGACTCTGGGTGGGCGGGTCTTTAGGAAGAGGGAGGCAGGTGGGAAAGGGTTTTGAATGTGGGTGAGGAAGTGAGATGAAGCCCGGGAGGAAGGCAGGGGTCACTTCCTGCAGAGCCTCCCGGGCTGAGAAACGAGTTTCACTTTTTGTTGTTTAGTTGTTAAGTCGTGTCCAACTCTTTTGTGACCCCACCAGCTGTAGCCTGCCAGGCTCCTCTGTCCATAAAATTTCCCAGGCAAGAATACTGGAGTGGGTTGTCATTCTTCTCTCCAGGGGATCTTCCTGACCCGGGGACTGAGCCTGTCTCCTGCTTGGCAAGTGGATTCTTTACCACTGAGACACCTGGGAAACTCAGGAGTTTCACTGGCAGCCTCTAAAAACAAAAGTGTTGAGAGGACTGGATGGGGAGTTCAGCTTGAATTGGGTGCCCCCTGGCCAAGTGATTGGAAAAATTACTCTTTGGGGCTCCAGTTCCCTCTCTGTCACCCTAGGGGCAGTGCTACGATCCAGTCCTCCCAGGGGCCTCTTGTGTAATGAGGGGCTGGGATCAGGACTCAGGTGGGGACATGACTTTCCATTCCATTCTGAGTGTTTAAGAGTGACCCACGAGAGCTATAAACTCAAGTCCCAAGTGTGGGTGACCTCCAAAACCCAGGCAAAGGTCCAACCAGCTCAGGCATCATTGCAAAGTGGACAAGTGTCCACAGGACTGTTGGAGAGCCCTCTTCAACAGCGACCCCATGTGGTAGTAAGAGGCCATGGCAGCAGTGAAGTTTAGGGGGAACAGGCCCCACCCCTACCTGTGGGTTGAAGATGACCTAGGGATCCTTGGACCATTTAAGGTGTGGGAGGACCCAAAAAGGAGATTCCGGGCATCTTGCTAACACAGCATCTGGGAGTTTGAGTGATTAAGGAACAAAGAGAGAAAATCATTGCAGTATCATAACTCGGATGAATTTATTCTGATGTCATTAGTCTGGAAGGAAAGTTTCCCGATACTCAGGGGCTCTAGGAGAGTTAGGGGTGAGAAGCGGGTGGCCAATGGGGCAGGAATGGAGCCTGTTAGGTTTCTGGCTTGTTGCTCCAAGAATGCAATCAGTTCCTCTGGCCCCTCCTCGCTTCCTCCCAGCCAGGGTGCCTGCAACCCCATCCCAGAGAAGCATTTCCTCAGCTGGGAAAACTCATGTGAAGTGACGGCAGGAGATGGGGGTGGGTGGGGGCAGAAGCTCTCACCATGTTCCCGTGCTACAACCCTCTCCCATCTCCCTTCCTGCTCAAAAGGTGCTTTCCATGTGGACCCATCAAAGGATGTCACAGAGGCCACTCAAGAAACATTGAAAAGGAGTAAACAAGTCATTTATCCCTGTGAAAGTATAGACAGCGGCTACCTGGAAGAATGCACAGCCTTGTAGGCAAAGAAAGAAATGCAAACAAAAGCCCTGCTACATGCTGATTCAATTAGGAAACAATTACAAAATGATAAAGCCCAGTGCTGGCAGGGGTGTGGGGAAAGTGACACATCAGCTTTGCTATAAACAGTTTCAGAGTTTTAAGATCAGTCTGTCTTCCTGAAATAAGTACTGAGAAACTGCATATACCCTCTGACCCAGCATTTTGGCTTTTGGCAAAATGTGGCCTTATTTAAAAGTGGAAAATAGAAAGAAAAAAAAAAAAAAAAAGCCAAAACCCCCAGATGCCCTGTGCTACTTCCGGGGGAGTACTCAACGACTTGAAATGCTGAACATGTATACCTCTTTAACCTTATAGCCGCTCTGCGAGGTGCGTGATTTCTGAGGCTTCTTTTCAGAGATGAGGACCTAGAAGACCCTGGAGTCCGGCCCTCCCTCCGTGGTCAATCAGGTGGTGAGCAGCAGAGCTGAGGTTTGAACCCAAGCTGCCCCACCGGAAACTTAGGGGTTCCTACCCCACATTATTGCTCTGTATCATGAAGGCAGAACTGTCTGCCAAAGAGACAGTGACCTGCTGCAGCGGCTGCTGTGTGTGTGTGCATGCGCGTGTGCGTGCGCTGTCACCAGGATGCTACCAGAAGACAAAGGGGCTTCTTTCTGCTTCTTCTTGATGGTAAATGTGCGCCTGCTACCCAGCAGGCATGCCCTGGCCTGTGGTTCTGGAATGTGGGTGAGCTGCCAGCCCGGAGACCTGCCGTTGGTGGCCGGTGTTGGTGGGCCAGGCCCAGCCCACAGACCTGGCCAGTGCACACGCTCTGTGTTTGTCCAAGGAATCAAGCCAACACCCTTCATACTGCCTCGATGGGAGCTGAGTTGTTGAACCGAAGCCCAGAACCCTTGTATTTCCCCCGCAAGCGGAAATGCCGGTGGCCTCGTGGCGGGAAGGGCAGTGACAGATCTAGGCACCTGTGGCTTCGAGGAGGACATGACTGTTTGAAGTTGCTCTTGGCACAAGGCAGAGCTTGGATTCTCTGCCTCCCAGGAGGGCAACATCCCCATGGCCTGTCTGAGACTAGTGTGAGTGCCGACATGCTGTGAACTCTCAGGGAGCAGTGGCTCCTGTTCTTGGGGTCCCCCATCTCCATCTCTAGAGAGCAGGGTTGGCCCACATGAATTTGTTGAAAATGTGGGGCCTAGGCTGTCATGGCTGAGGGATGCTTGGTGTGTGGTAGGCGTGGGGCACGGGGACAAAGGTCATCCCTTTTCAATGATTTTTCTGTCCTTGGTTCAGCCCGGTGCTCGCGTATCTTGATGGCTGGCCGTTCCCTGCCTGTCCCTCTTCTGAGCTGAGAGAGACTGAGCCCCAGGCTGAAAGCCGTGGACAGGCAACATGATTTGCTTTCACCGTGCTCACTTTCAGAGTTATCCTCTATCAGTGGCACGTTTTCATGCTGGTTTTCCATTTGCTTTTGATGATAGGGGTTTTCCTTTTAAAATAAACTTTTTTTTTTTTAAAAAAAGGTGCTGTTGTTTAGTGGCTCAGCCATATCTGACTCTCTCTGACTCCATGGAGTGTAGTGTGCCAGGCTCCTCTGTCCATGGGATTTTCCAGGCAAGATTACTGGACTGGGTTGCCATAAGCTTACTTAAGTGAAAAAAAAAAAGCAGAACAGGTGAGTCATTCTAAATAAAAATATGAAGCCAAGGATAGACGAGGTGGAGGCGGTCAGACCCAGAGGCGGCCCCTGAGCTAGGGGCCCTCACTGGTCCCCAGTGAGACCACCCTGGATGGTGTGGGTCTTGCCCGCCCCTCCCTTTGGGTCTGGGTGACCAGTTCTTGAGTCTCTGGGAACTTTGGCCTCCCTGTGCCTTCCTCCTCTCTTCTTTTTCATTTTTTCCCAAACTTTTTATTTTGTATTGGAGTATAGCCAATTAACAGTGCTGGGATAGTCTCAGGTGGACAGAAAATGGACTCAGCCATACATATACGTGTATCCATTCTCCCCAAAACTCCCCTCCCATCCGGGCTGCCCCATAACATTGAGAAGAGTTCTCTGTGCTATACGATAGATTCTTGTTGCTTATCCATTTTAAATATAGTTGTGTGTTCGTGTCCATCTCAAACTCCCCAAGTATCCCTCCTGCCATTCTTCCCTCTGGGAACCAAAAATTCATTCTCTAAGTCTTCCCTCCTCTTTCTTCTTCCCTCCTCTCCCTCCTGCCACGACAAGGTCAGGAAGCATCTTCAGGTCCAGTGCAAGACGCCTCCTGTTGCCATGCTGGTTTGAGGGTTTCCTTATGGGGAGGGTGGCTGGGCTGTCCTGGCTGCGGGCTCTCGTTTTCCCAACTCTTCCTCTCCCACTTCATTAGGCCAATGCATCAGTTCTTAGCTGGTAAGGTTTATTAGAGAGATTTTCCAGTGTGAAGTGCAGCTTAGGAGAGAGAGCGTCACATTTAACAATGACAAGAATGCACGTTCACTGAGTGGTTACTGCAAACTGGGTTTTGTGCTAAGAGCTCCTATGGCATTAACTCATTCACTCCTCCCTCCCCTTAATCCTGCGGTCACCTTTGATTCCCACACCCTCTTACTCCCTATGCCTTGTACCCTGTTGACTCTCTTTTTAAATTAATTTTTATTGGAGTATGGTTGCTTTATAATATGGTGTTAGCTTCTGCACAGCAAAGTGAATCAGTGTGTATATGAATATACATATTCATATAGCCCCTCTCTTTTTGGATTTACTTCACATTTATGTCACCACAGAGTGCTAAGTAAGGTTCCCTGAGCTATATATTAGGTTCTCATTAGCTATCTATTTTATACATAGTATCAATGGGGGTTCCCTGGTGGCTTAGACAGTAAAGACTCTGCCTGCAATGCAGGAGACCCAGGTTCACTTCCTGGGTTGGGAAGATCCCCTGGAGAAGGGAATGGTAACCGACACCAGTATTCTTGCCTGGAGAATCCCATGGACAGAGGAGCCTAGTGGGCTATAGTCCACCACGTCGCAAAGAGTCAGACCTGACTGAGCGACTAAAACACACACCAATAGTGTATATATGTCAATCCCAGTCTCCCAGCTCACTCTCTCATCCCCCCTTGGTGTCCATATATTTGTTCTCTGTGTCTGTGTCTCTATTTCTGCTCTGCAAATAAGATCATTTATACCACTTTTCTAGATTCCACATAGATACTTTAATATACCATATTTATTTTTCAAAAGCTGTTGACTCTTGAGAGTATCTCCAGAATGTGACCATCTCCCCACCTCGGCCTGTTCCTATGCTGGGCCAAGCACCATCACATTTTGTCTGGATTATTGCCTCCTCCTGATTGTCCACAGGCAGGAAGACAGATCCTTAAAGAAAACTGTGTGATTCTGTCCTCACTCTGCTTGAACCACTCCAGTGGTTCCTCATCCCTGCACGAGCAGAGCTCTGCCTAGCTCACCTTCAGCATCTCCTCTCCGGCCTCGCTCAACTGCAGCCACTCCAGACCCGAGCCTGCCTCAGGGCCTTTGCACTGGCTGCTCCTTCGGCCCCAGATGCCTTTCCCCCAGGATCTGCCCAATATCTGCACTGCCTGCTCTTTCTCTTCATTCAGGTTCTGCTCAAATGCCACGGCCCTGAACAGCCCACCTAGCCCCCTCATCAAAGGGAAGCCCACCTTCACTCTATTCCCATCCCCCACATAGATGTATTTATATGCCCACAATGCTGTGTCCTCACACCCAGAATATAACTCTAGGCAGGGGTTTTGTTTGTTTTGTTCTCTGTCGTATCATCGACATCTAGGATAGGGGCTGGCCCAGGGTAGATGCCTAATGCAAATTTCCTGGTATCAGTGACCAGCCCTAGGAGGGGGGGACCCTTTTTAGCCCAACTTTGTAGGTGGAAAACGGGCCCAGAGAGATGCAACCACTTGCCCAGGGTCGCAGGATCAACAGGAAGGGGCTCCCCAGAGCCCTGGCCTTCCACCCCTTCGGTGTACTGCCTACCTGCACCAGGTGAGGTCTGAAACAGACAGCTCAAATCCGTGCTTTACTGTTACTAGCTGTGTAACCTGGGGTGGCTGTCTCACCCTCTCTGGGTTTTGTTCCTTGTCTGCACAGAGTTAGCACCCTTCCTTCCAAGGGTGCTCTCTAAGCCTTCCGGAAGGTGATAACTGGCACAGCTCTTAACTCAGGGCCTGGCATCCAGCAGACCTCTGGCTACTGTCACTCTCCTATTTTACAGGAGAGGCAACTGAGGCCCACAGAGTCTTGAGGTCACAGAGTCTCTAGGGTGAAAGGCAGGCCTTGTGTGACCCTGAGTCTTTGCCTTGGGGATAAGCCCTTCCCACTCGGCCAGGCCTGCTCCTGATCCAGTCTCCTGGTGGGCAGCCCCACCCTCACTTTGTTCTGCTGTGGTTGGCTGGCTGGCTAGGAGCCGGCTGGCCGCGTTGCCCTGGTGCTGGGAGGAGGCTGAGGCAGCCATACACAGGTTGCTATTTGCTTTCCTCTCCATGGAGCTTCCTGGCCTAGACAGAGATGGGTGTGGGGCCAGGTGTGCAGGCGGGGAGAATTTTTGGATCACTCCTCTCTCTCTGAGCTCCTGGTGGTGCCTGGAGGCCAGGGCTGAGCCACCTGTAGTGTGAGTGACGGAGTGTACAGGTCTGCCCAGAACGGATGGGCTTCCCAGGTGGCTCAGTGGTAAAGAATCTGCCTGCCAATGCAGGAGACGTGGGTTTGATGCCTGGGTCAGGAAGATCCCCTGGAGAAGGGAATGGCAACCCACTCCAGTATTCTTGCCTGGAGAATCCCATAGACAGAGAAGCCTGGTGGGCTATAGTCTATGGGGTTGCAAAGAGTT
>SJYA01001955.1:438416-501258 GCA_006410615.1 Neotragus moschatus | reverse complement strand
CCGGCAATCTTGATTCCAGCTTGTGCTTCTTCCAGTCCAGCGTTTCTCATGATATACTCTGCATAGAAGTTAAATAAGCAGGGTGACAATATACAGCCTTGACGTCCTCCTTTTCCTATTTGGAACTAGTCTTTTGTTCCATGTCTAGTTCTAACTGTTGCTTCCTGGCCTGCATTCAGATTTCTGAAGAGGCAGGTCAGGTGGTCTGGTATTCCCATCTCTTTCAGAATTTTCCACAGTTTATTGTGATCCACACAGTCAAAGGCTTTGGCATAGTCAATAAAGAAGAAATAGATGTTTTTCTGGAACTCTTTTGCTTTTTCCATGACCCAGCAGATGTTGGCAATTTGATCTCTGATTCCTCTGCCTTTTCTAAAACCAGCTTGAACATCAGGAAGTTCATGGTTCACATATTCCTGAAGCCTGGCTTGGAGAATTTTGAGCATTACTTTACTAGTGTGTGAGATGAGTGCAATTGTGCGGTAGTCTGAGCATTCTTTGGCATTGCCTTTCTTTGGAATTGGAATGAAAACTGACATTTTCCAGTCCTGTGGCCTCTGCTGAGTTTTCCAACTTTGCTGGCATATTGAGTGCAGCACTTTCACAGCATCATCTTTCAGAATTTGGAACAGCTCGACTGGAATTCCATCACCTCCACTAGCTTTGTTCATAGTGATGCTTTCTAAGGCCCATTTAACTTCACATTTCAGGATGTCTGGCTCTAGATGAGTGATCACACCATCGTGATTATCCGGGTCGTGAAGATCTTTTTTGTACAGTTCTTCTATGTATTCTTGCCATCTCTTCTTAATATCTTCTGCTTCTGTTAGGTCCATACCATTTCTGTCCTTTACTGAGCCCATCTTTGCATGAAATGTTCCCTTGGTGTTTCTGATTTTCTTGAGCTGCTGTCAATTTGCTGGCACGTTGAAAATGAAAGTGTTTGTCTCTTAGTCGTGCCCGACTCTGCAACTCCATGGACTGTAGCCCACCAGCTCCTCTGTTCATGAAGTTCTCCAGGCAAGAATACTAGAGTGGGTAGCCATTCCCTTCGCCAGGGGATCTTCCCAACGCAGGGACTGAACCTGGGTCTCCCGCATTGCAGGCAGATTTTTTTACCATCTGAGCCAGCAGGGGCATCCAATCAGTTAGCATGCTGTCATGCTAGTTGGGGGCACTGAGCACAGCTTGTGAGTCTGGGTGGCTCACTTCTGGGGCACATGACAAAATGCACTGGCTGACGGGGTGAGATAGGGCATCGAGGGCTGCTGGGGTAACGCTCTGTCGACACCCTCTTTCCAGGACACTTCTGCTCTACTGGGCACCTTGGGACCCAATGGGAGGGAGAAAGGAGAGGGCAGCCTGGGGAAGCCCGGGGTGGGAGTCAGTTAGAGATAGGATCGTGGCTGGCACATCTCACCATGTGCTAGGAGTACTCACGGCCCCCTCTTGGTCCCAGTGTGAATCTGGGACCTCTTGGCCGTGCCCTGCCACTGGAAGTGTGAACCCTGCTGCGAGCCCAGCCCAGAGATGGGCTTGGTAGGTCTCTGCTTTCTCCAGGGTCACCCACAGCTTCACAGCCGTGGGCCCGGTAGCCTTCTGTCCTTGGCATGCTCCTCTTTGCCCTCCCCAAAGGCTTGCGTTTCTTTCGCCTGTTGGCTGGGAGCCCAGGCATTTCTGCTTCCTGCTCAGTGAAGTTGGCAGTGGGGGTGGGGAGACTCGGGATCTGCTCAGGGCAGGAACGGGGAGGACCATGGCTTCTCTCTGGGAAACCCCCTAAGCTAAGACATCATGTGCTAAACTGACATCCTCAACTGCTCACACAGCCCCTCTACCCATGGCCCTGGGGTGTTACTATGCTAAGGGTCAGCTGTATCTCCTCCTGTGGTCTCATGGCCCAGATGGAGCCAGTCAGACACTGCAGCTTGCACCAAAAGAGTTGGGGGGGGGGGCGATGATTTTTGATGGAAACCCCACCCTTCTCGGTAGCTCTGCAAATTCATTTCCATTATAATAGTTGTTAAAGTGAACTGGGCCCCTTTTAGGGACAAATGAGTTGGGTACAACTGGGTACAAATGAGTTCATCTAATCCTCAGAAAGTCTTGGGAGCCAGTTAAATTCTTGGGGGCAGGAGGAGAAGGGGATGACAGGGGATGAGATGGCTGGATGGCATCACTGACTCGGATGTGAGTCTGAGTGAACTCCAGGAGTTGGTGATGGACAAGGAGGCCTGGCGTGCTGTGATTCATGGGGTCGCAAAGAGTCGTACACTACTGAGTGACTGAACTGAACTGAACTGAATCCATTTTTTAAAAAGTTTATTTATTTATTTTTTTTGATATGGGCCATTTTCAAAGTCTTTATTAAATCTGCTACAACATTATTTCTGTCTCACGTTTTGGTTTTTTGGCCACGAGGCATGTGGTATCCTAGCTCCCCAGCCAGGGATCAGACCTGCACCCCCTGCATTGGAAGCTGAAGTCTTAGCCACTGGAACACCAGGGAAGTTCCTCTTGTACCCATTTTGTAGATAAGAAGACCAAGGCATGGAGAGCTCAGTTGACAGGGCCACAGGCTCCTGGGGAGCAGGGGCAGTGTCGGGACGCGGCCTGAGCACCCAGGCTCTGGGAAGAAGTTTGCTGACTTTGAGTGTGCACACATCTTGGGAGGGGATTCTCAGCCCGACCGGCCACAGAAGTTATAGGGAGCACTTCAGCTGCTCTAGAGGAACCAGAACTTTGGAAACCACATGCTTGTCTGCTCCCCGAAAGAGCTGCAACTGGGCGGGGCTTCTGAGAAGCTAAAATTGGCTGGCTCTTCATTCAATTGCTTGTTCATTCATTCATTCACTCGTTCATTCAACCCGTGTTGATGGAAGCCTTCTCCTTTGTCAAGTTCTTAGCCCAGGGCAGCAACAGCAGCCAGTAGACAGTCAGGCCATGCCCCGCCCCACCACCCCCCCACCCCCGCCTTCCCCGGGGTTCCATATCCACAGGGGAGATGGGTAAAGAATCAGCAGGCTTGTGGTGTCCATGCTGTGGCGGAGAGAAGGGCTAGAAGGCCATTAAAGTGGGTAAGAGACTGGAGGCTGATGGGATTGGGTGCGGGTGGGGGTTCTGCCTACAGCAGGGGTCAGGAAGACCTATGAGGTGGTGACCTTTGAGACCTGAACAAAGAGAAGGTGAGCCAGGCAGAGGAGAGGTCTGTTCATCTTCAAAACTGTGTAACAAATAGCCATAAACTTATTGTCTGAACAAGCACTCAGGGTGCCTGTGGTTCAGAAGTTGGCACATTTTAGCTGAGCTCTCTGCTCAGAGTCTGATAAGGCTGCAGCTGTGGAGTGGGCTGAGCTGGGTTCTCATCGGGGGGCTTACCCACCGAAAGACTATCTTCAGAATTGGTGCTTTTGAACTGTGGTGCTGGAGAAGACTCTCAAGAGTCTCTTGCACTGCAAGGAGATCCAACCAGTCAATCCTAAAGAAAATCAACACTGAATATTCATTGGAAGGACTGATGCTAAAGCTGAAGCACCAGTACTTTGGCCATGGGATGCAAAGAGCCGACACATTGGAAAAAACCCCGGTGCTGAGAAAGAGGGCAGGAGGAGAGGGGGTGACAGAGGATGAGATGGTTGGATGGCATCACCGACTCCATGGACATGCATTAGAGCAAACTCCAGGAGACAGTGAAGGATAGAGAAGCCTGGCATCCTGCAGTCCATGGGAATGCAGAGAGTCAGATATGGCTGAGCGACTGAGCAACAAGCTCCCTCAAGTTGCCAAAGACTCAGAACTGAGATGCCTTTGTCCTGTAGCTGTTGGCTGGGAACTACTCTCAGCTTCTACAGGCTGCTTCTAGACCCTTACCGTGTGACCTTCTCTCTCAGGCCTCACGGTTTCAAACTCTGATTTCAGGAGGGCTTTGTCGCTTTTAATGCCTCACCTGTTAAACCAGGCCCATCCCAGGTAATCTCCCCTGATTGACGTGGGACTTCTTCTTGGAACTGATATTCCGTCTTATTCACAGTCCTGCCCAAATTCAAGGGAAAGATATTATGCCAGGTGTCTGCACCAGAAGACAGGGTTCTGCCTCCCACGAGGATTGGAGGCTCTCTGTCCTCCATGAGGGGGGCAAGAGCACTCTGGAAGAACTGGTCAAATTGCCTTAGAAAGAAAAGTCAGCGAGAGGCACAGGCTCTATTCCAAAGCCTTCCTTGGGCCAGCTTTGGGAGTTTCTCCAAGTTCTGGGCACTGTGTTTGAGAGCCAAGTGTGGACTCTGCTCCTGTGTGTCTGTATCCTTCACAAAAGAAAAAGACAGAATACTGCTCAGGGCTCTTTCTGTCATGAGTGACACAAACTCTGACTGAATAGGCTTAAGAAAAATGATTTTTATGTAACTGAAATGGTCTGGTGCTGGCTTCAGGCATAGCTGGATCCAGGAGATCAAATCCTGTCACCAGGACTTGATTTCTGTCCATCACTGGCTCTGTCTTCCTTTCCAGTCAACTCCTGGCAGCTCAAGATTTACATCCTCCCACCTCCTCTTCCAATAGAAACTCAGGTTATTTCTTTCCAACAGTTTTGCAGAATTAACAGACTGGATTGATTTGGGTTATCTTCCTGCCTGTGAATCAATCACTGAGGCCTGGAGGATGGAATAAGCTGATGGGCCAGGACTGAGTTACATGTCCACCCTTGGACCCTCGAAATGGGGTTCCCCTCAGTTCAGTTCAGTCGCTCAGTCGTGTCTGACTCTTTGTGACCCCATGAACCGCAGCACACCAGGCCTCCCTGTCCATCACCAACTCCTGGAGTTCACCCAAACTCATGTCCATCGAGTCGGTGATGCCATCCAGCCATCTCATCCTCTGTCGTCACCTTCTTCTCCTGCCCTCAATCTTTCCCAGCATCAGGGTCTTTTCAAATGAGTCAGCTCTTCGCATCAGGTGCCCAAAGTTTTGGAGTTTCAGCTTCAAAATCAGTCCTTCCAATGAACACCCAGGACTGATCTCTTTTAGGATGGACTGGTTGGATATCCTTGCAGTCCAAAGGGCTCTCAAGTGTCTTCTCCAACACCACAGTTCAAAAGCATCAATTCTTTGGTGCTCAGCTTTCTTTATAGTCTAACTCTCACATCCATACATGACCACTGGAAAAACCATAGCCTTGACTAGATGGACCTTTGTGGACCTTTGTTGACAAAGTAATGTCTCTGCTTTTTAATATGCTGTCTAGTTTGGTCATAACTTTCCTTCCAAGGATCAAGCATCTTTTAATTTCATGGCTGCAATCACCATCTGCAGTGGTTCTGGAGCCCAGAAAAATAGTCAGCCACTATTTCCACTGTTTCTCTATCTATTTGCCATGAAGTGATGGGACCAGATACCATGATCTTAGTTTCTAATGTTGAGCTTTAAGTCAACTTTTTCACTACCCAAACAATAGGGAATTGACTTGAGGTAGAGACAGGGCACCCTGATGGGCTGCTATCTATGGAGTCGCACAGAGTCGGACACAACTGAAGCGACTTAGCAGCAGTAGCAGCAGCAGCAGAGAGTCCTGTAAGAAAATTCTAAGTGCTATTTCCAAAAGATATGGGAGTGGGGATGTAGTCACCTCTGCATTCGATAAGACAAAAATGAGGGGGTGTGTGTGTGTATATGTGTGAACATCTCCCATCACACCACCCAGGGCAAGAAGCCAACTGAGGGAAAATTCTTATTTTAATATTTTTATTTTAAATATTTATTTATTTGGCTGTGTCGGGTCTTAGTTGAGGCATGTGGGGTCTTTCACTGTGATTTGCAGGTTCAGTGTTTACAGCACGCAAGGTTAGTTACCCCAAGGCACGTGGGATCTTAGTTCCCTGATCAGGGATTGAACTCATGTCTCCTGCATTGGAAGGCAGATTCTTAACCATTGGACAACCAACAAAATCCCTTGTGGGGAAATTCTAAAGCCAGTGTGTGTCTCTGTGTGTGTATCTGTATGTGTGTGTGTGTATGAGTCAGTGGGCCCTCCCCAAGGTGGGTGGTTGGAGGACAGAGTTCAGGGGTGGGTGGGCAAAGGGGATATAGCCATACCTGGAGGAGAAGAGGGCTTCCTAAGATTGGAAAGAAGCATGCATGTGTGTAAGTTGCCTCAGTAGTGTCTGATTCTTTGTGACCCCATGGACTATAGCCATGAGATTCTCCAGACAAGAATACTGGAGTGGGTTGCCGTGACCTCCTCCAGGGGATCTTTCTGACCCACGCATCGAACCTGCGCCTCTTATGTCTCCTGCGTTGGCAGTCGAGTTCTTTACTACTAGGCCACCTGGGATGCCCTAGAAGACCCCGAAGGTGACTCAGATCTGGGTTAAATACTGCTTTTGCCATTGATCAGCGGTGTGACTCCAGAGGTGCTTTTCGTCTCTGACACTCGGGCTCCTCCTCTGTGGGATGGAGGGTCTGATGGTGGCAGATTAGTTGAGACCACACGGAGCAGCATTGGGGGAGGCTGCTTGGCTGGGTCCTGTAGTTTCTTCTTGTCTATTGGGAGAACTTTGCACAGTGCGGGGCATGTTTGTTGGGCGGGGGCGGGGAGCACTGTCTGTAATTGCCCTAGGGCCTTGACTCCCTGAGAACGGGCCTGGTCTGTCAGCCGCCACCTCTGCTGGCACGGCCTCAGGTGTGAGGTGAGGAGCGGATCCCCCACCCTGCACTCCCCTGTTCCTCCTGCCACATGGCCCCAACTCCCCATGGCCCACACGGCCCTGGCTGCTCTGCTGGGTCCCCAGTGCCAGAGTCCTTTCGTTTTGTTTTGAGGGGCCCAACTCCTTCCCCTCTGCTGTGTGCCCCCATCTGAAGCCCTCCAGAGGAACTGAGGTTCTCAGGCAGGAGCATCCCCCTGCCCCTGAATCTGCAGGGTCCCAGTGGCCAGAGGCACCAGGGATGCTCTGGGAAGGTTGCTCACCCCTGTGCTCCATGGTCCCGTCAGTGACTGGCTCCATCCTGCAGCATGCTGTGGGGGCGCTTGAAGGCTCTAAGCGCCCACTGCCTGGACTGGAGCAGGGGTCCCTTGTGTGTGAGCTGACGTCCTTCCTAGACCACAGGAAGTAGACAAGTGCCGTTTAAGGCATCGTGGCAAATGCCTGGTGGCTGCTGGCTATCATCAGCTTATCTCCTGGAGCTGCGTGGTGACACTTTGACTTTTCCCAGGGTCTGTTCCCCTTCTCCCACGTCCCCTCTTGTTAATGGTGTGGGCCACTCTGACCCCTAGATCGATTTCCACTTCGGGGAACTATTGGAGGAGAAGGAGTGTGTGGCTAGACTTCTTGGGTAAAGGTATCTGCTAACAGTGGTCTCTAGATTTCACTCTCTGAAGGAAGAGAGGCCCCTGAGCCAGGCTGGCTTTGTGGGTGTGCGACTTGGGTGGTCACACAGGCCCTCTCTGAAGCACCTCATACTGACTTTAATGCTCTGCCGCCACTGTTTAAGTCTCAATACTTTTTGAACAAAGGCCTCAAGTTTTATTTTCTCATTGGGCTCTGGTGTAGGATTATGGGGCTGGATGGGACCCTGAGGTTGCCTCCCCACAACATGGGAAGAGCTCCTGTTTTCCCACAAACATTTTCAAATGTCTACTTCCTCCTGAGAGGTGCACCCACTGGGAACGGTTCATTCATCCCTGGTTCAGGGGCTCCATCAGAGCTGCCCTGCCATGCCCCAGTTTTGATGCTCCACCTTTCTGTCTGGGTTTCCCAGGTGGTGCTAGTGGTAAAGAACCCACCTGTCAATGCAGGCGATGTAAGAGACTTGGGTTTGATTCCTGAGTGGGGAAGATCCCCTGGAGGAGGTCATGGCAACCCACTCCAACGTTCTTGCCTGGGAAATTCCATGGACAGAGGAGCCTGGGGGGCTACAGTCCGTAGGGTCACAAAGAGTTGGACATGACTAAAGTGACTGAGCTCACACACAGTTTTTCCTTTAATTTCTGACCTTTCTCCTGTTATAGATTCACTGAGCCGGTGCCAGCCTGGCCTGCCTTGCGGCAGCATCTCGCTTAGTCCTCACGACACCTCCACGGGATGGAAGTGATGGTCAGTCTATTCTACAGATGGGGAAGTCGAGGTTGGGAGTCAGGAGCAACAGGCCGAGGCGGTCCTGAATCCAGGCTGCAGAGCAGGGCACTTGGACAGATGCTTCCTGCCTCAGGAATTGGAGGAGACAAGACAGAGTCCTGGGTCCACAGTCTTCCCCTTCACAGTATCCCTTCCCCAGGGCTTGCTCTGTGCAGGAGACGGTGTAAGACTTTGAGGTGCTCGGGGTCCACAGCTGTATCATTAGGGTGGGGGTGAGCCACCCATGGGACCCACCAGAGTCGGCCACTTGTGGTTACTGCCAAGGAGAGGCCTAGGCTGGCAGAGTGGCCTCCCTGGGGACATGATGGATCGGCAGAGCCAAGGTTCCCAGGACTAGGTTCTGCAGAGCTTTTTAAAGCCATTTCCTAGGCTAAAAAGAGGAAGATGCCAATTAAGTGCCTGGCTGAAGCATGAGACCCAAGTGTCCTTGAACCTAGTCACGGAGCCTCCCGAAGTTTCCATCCCAGCCCAGCACGGCGTTTGGAGTCAGATGGGCCTGGAGGCTTTTCACTAGCATCCCTTATGAGGGGAGATGCTCTAAGCGGACCCCTCAGGATGGTATGTGCCCAGCACTGCCCCGCGGGCTCCTGACCGTGTGTGTTCTGGTGGTGCTGATGCTGCTGGTCTGGAGAGAGAGAGAGAAGGAAAGAAAGTAGGAAGGGAAAGAAAGAGAGAGAGGTGAAGAGGGAGGGAGAGACAGAGAAAGGAAGGGAGGGAGGAGTGAAGCAGGGAAGGAGGAGCTGTGGGGGGAGCCCCGGAGAGTGGGGGTGATGCTGTGTGTCACCATCAGAGGCAAGAACTGAATTCCGCTCCCATCACGAGTGGCTGTGACTCAGGCCTCAGTTTCTTCCTCTTGGAAATGGAGCCAAGTTCAGTTCAGTTCAGTTGCTCAGTCGTGTCCGACTCTTTGCGACCCCATGAATCGCAGCACGCCAGGCCTCCCTGTCCATCACCAACTCCCAGACTTCACTCAGACTCACGCCCATCGAGTCAGTGATGCCATCAAAGACAGTTCCTATTTGGTGGACTGGGGTGAGGAGGCAGAGGGCCTGGTGCCTGGAAGAAGTTCAGACTATGTGGGCTTTATGTCATTTGAAATGTGACCAAGTGAGGGTCTTTTCAGAGACTTCCCTCTGATTTAGGACTCGTTTGCAAAGATGAGCCTGTCATCAGGCACTGGAAGGTTCTTTTATAAAAGAACTCCCAAAGGTGGCAGAAAATCCATATCATGGCCTAGCTACTAGGTAGTAAATTTGGGGTAGGAGATGCTGGAGGGGAAATGTAAATTTTGTACTTTGCATACTTTGGAATGTATAAGCTCCCTGGGGTCCCTTGTGAACTTCAAGGGGGTGCCCTTGAACTCTAAGTGTGGGACATATGAGAACATGCTGTACTACCTTTGCAACTAAAAGTACTAAAAGTTGCAAAGATAGTACAGAGTGTTTGCCTGTGTCTCTCGCTCAGTTTGAATTTCCCATAATGTCATTCTGCATGATTGGGTCCTGCACCAATCCTGGTATCATTATTCCCTCGATTCCAGACTTTATTTAGAGTCCACAGGTGCCCATGCCAGCACACATCCAGGGTGCACGTGACATTTACTGTTCCTGTTACCTTAGTCCTCTGGTCGGTGACTTTCTCCATCATGCCTTGTTTTTGGTGATCTTGGCCGCTCGGGGGAGTACAGCTCAAGCATTTTGTGACACACCTTCCAATCTGGGTCTGCCTGATGTTTTCCTCAAGGTTAGACCAGGCTTGGGGTTTGGGGAAAGAAGACCACAGAGGTGAAATTCCCTTCTTGTTACATCCTACCACAGGCATATACAGTCCACGTGGTATTCTTTTTACTTTCTAGCCCTCCTAGAAAGTTAATGATACTACATCTTCCCACCTACAGTGCGGAGCTGTGGAGGTCTCCACACAAAGAGATCTCTTAAGGGTCACTCTGGGAGAGGCAACAGGGACCTGTAATGGGAGTGGTCAGTGGGGACTTGAACCCCATCTGTCATATTTCATGTTTACAAGCTCTTTTCCTTTACTGTGAAATGGTAGATAAATGCGTGAGTAGCCCCACAAGCCTACTCGCTGCATTGAACTAAACACACCTGTGTATACACTTACATACACATGTACACACACGTACACAAACACAGAGATACAAATACACACATATACACATTCACAGGTACACACACACATACACTGGTGAGCAAACTGGGGGAGTCTGAATAAAATGAGTGGCTTGTATCCATGTCAGTGTCCTGGTTGCGACCCTACAGTATAGTTATGCAAGATATACTCATGGAGGGAGGGGCTTCCCCGGTGACTCAGCAGTAAAGAATCCGCCTGCCAATGCAGGAGACTTGAGTTCAATCCCTAGGTTGGGAAGATCCCCTGGAGAAGGGACATGGCAACCCACTCCAGTATTCTTGCCTGGGAAATGCCATGGACAGAGGAGCCTGGTGGGCTATACAGTCCATGGGGTCACAAAAGAATCGGACACGATTTAGCGACTAAACAACAAAACAAACCACTGGGGGCAGTGAGGCGACATTACACAGGATGTCTTTGCATTATTTCTTCCTCCTGCGTGGAAATCTACAATTATCTACAAATCTCAAGCCTAGTTGAAAATAAATGCTCCAAAGGCTTCTGATTGCCCACAGAATTAAATCCAAGCCCTTCTGTGCTTTGGCCACGCCCATCCCAGGGCAAGCCTGAGTTCTTACCTGGGGTTCCCACCGCCCCTCCCCCGGCCTGTTTTCAGGCCCTCCTACCTTGGTGTCTTCCCACCTCAGGGCCTTTGCACCTACTGTTCCTCTGCTGGGATGACTCCCCTTCCCTAGGCCCACCTCCTCCAGGTCTGTCCTGCTGCTACTGCTGCTAAGTCACTTCCTAGTTGTCCTTAAAGTTTCATTTCAAGTATCACTTCCTCCAGGGAGGGTCTTCCTTCCAACAGGAGCCTTCAGCTCTGCCTGACCCACCCTGTAGCACCCCACCTCCCACTCTAAGCCCCCATGGCTTGATTATGTGGTTGTTGTGTTATTGGTTTCATGCCCACCTTCCCTCTAAAGGGTGAGGTCGTGCAACCCCCAGGCTAAGCAGGCCCTCAAAAAATACTTACTGGATGAATGGATGGATGAATGAATGAATGGATGAAAACGGCCTTTGCTTCTCAGTTAGTCTGAAACAGGGCCTGATTTTTAATCCTGGCAGTGGAGATGCCAAACTTCCTACCAGAAGAAAACTCATGTTTTCCTCTGGCCTGCTTCTGGTGTGCCCTGCCTCGGATGGCACGGCTGCTTGATTTGGGGAGGGTATGGACTCATAGCAAGGAATTTTGAAGGACTTGTCTCCCAGAGGGGTCTGTGAGGCCAGTGAGGCATTAAGAAATATCTTTCATCGAACTTTAATTCAGTCCTGAGAGCGGATTTAATCTCTGCAAGATAAGCTTATTCCAAACTGATGCTGCCTGCCGAGCACCTGTCGCAGCTCTGCTCTGAGAAGGAGGCCTGGATCTGCTTGGATGGCTGGATGTGCGAGTAAAAAGGCTGCAGGCGTGGATTTTCTCTCAAAAGCCTCGCAACCAAAGTTCTGGGAGGTGTTTGCAGATGTCCTTTTGAGGCCAGGCTCAAGGTGGGTTGAAATGCACTCTCGGGGGTCAACCGACTCCACCTGGGCATGGAAGCCATCACTCTGATCCTCTGACTCTGATCATCCTCGCTCCAGCCATCCCAGCCTCAGATTCCCTATCCGTAAATGACCAGATGCTTGGCTTTCAGAATCGTATGTGTGTGGGTGTGTGTGCACGTGTGTGACTGTGCAACCATTCCCTTCCATACAGGACATCCCTAACGAGTAGTGGATGTGTTGTTTGCAAGCTCCCTCCCTTTTTCTCCCTTGTACCTGAGAGGGGGTGGCAGGGGAAGGAAATACCAGGCAATGACTTTGGCCGACAGGGGTGCAGCTTCACAGCCGGCACACTGTTCCACAGGGAGCTCATATTTTTATGTGCAAAACCGTGTGTGCAAATGCGACTGTGCTTGGAAAGCCCTCCCGTGCCCACTCAACCTGTGAGACGTGGGAATGGCGCAGTCGTGGGTTGAGGGTGGTCCCTCCCCCCGCAAAAGTTATGTCCCCCTGGAGCCTGCTAATGTGGACCGTACTGGGAAAAGAGTCTTTACAGATGTAATCAAGTTAAGGATCTCAAAACGAAGCCATCCTGGATCCGGTGACAAGCCCCACGTCCAGTGACAAGTGTCCTTAGGAGAGAAGAGAAGGGGACACACAGGGTGGAGCCAAGTAATGATGGAGGCAGGGACTGGGGCGATGTGGCCACAAGCCCAGGACACCTGGGATCACCAGGAGAGCCCAGGAAAGGGTTGTCCCCCAGAGCCTGCGGAGGAAGAGGGGCGCAGCCAACCATTTGACTTTGGACTCTGACCTCGAGAGCTGGGACAGAATAAATTTCGGTTGTCTTAAGCCACCTAGTTTGTAGTCCATTGTTGCGTCAGACATGGAAAATGAATGCAGACATCATAAATGGCTGTGATTATAATTAATCTTCCACCTTGTTGTTCAACCAAAGCTTACATCCCTGTGGAAGTGTGTTGATTCCTGCTGCTGCAGGTGTGCAAGGATGAACATGTTATGCTTATGGTGTCCCCTCCCCCATGCCTTCCCCCGGAGGGTGTGACGCCCGCCTCTCGACCCTCTTGCTACATGATTTTTAGGAACCTTCTCTTGCATCCTGCAATCTGACTTGGCCAATTTCCTTGACGAAATCAGACCTTGGCACAGCACTGAACACCCAACAGCCTGACTTCCTGGAGGCTGCCCCTCCCCCACAGGCCCAGGTGGATGGACAGAGAGAAGGCTCAGGTGTGTTGTCCTGGGAGGAAGCGGTTTCTTCCGATTCCAATAAACCCTAAGTCCCAGGGAACTTCCTTAAGGCTGGCCTCCAGCTCTCCTAGGCAAAGAAACCAGAGGGTGTGGGAGAATGCTTAGCATCTTTTGAATGGGTTTAGATGCAAGTGAGCCCTCAGGGGAGAGGCCAGTGGGGTAGAAGTCATTTGTTCTGGAAAGGGACCAGAGCTGGCTGTGAATCCCTCTCAACTTGCGTTAGCTGTTGGCCAAAGTGCAAGTTACATCAGCTCTCTGAGCCTTACTCTGTTGACCAGCAAAAGGGGATAATAATGGTTCTGACAGCACAGATCAAGGAGATAAAGCTGAAGTTCTACAGATCACCCTGGGGCGGTGCCCCTGGGGTTGTGCAACCTCGCACCTCGGTGTACACAGAGCAAAGGCATCCCCAAGATGGTGCCTCTCGAGACTCGTCAGCTCTGTGTGACTCAGGGAGGCCTCCTGGGGCCATCTCTGGATAAGTTTAGGGGGGCAATCACCCAGATCAGGCCCCCAGCTGGAATCTGCTGCTTTCTAACCCAGAGAGCAATTATCAGAGCCTGTCTCCCTGCCATATGGTATCTTGAAACTCAGTGCATCTGAAGCTGATATGGCTGAGATTGGGCGCTATTTATTAGCTCTTTGTCTCCCTAGTCAAAAAAAAGTGAAAGTGTTAGTTGTTCACTTGTGTCAGACTGTTTTCGATCTCATGGACTGTAGCCCGCCAGCCTTCTCTGTCCATGGAATTCTCCAGGCAAGAATACTGGAGTGGGTTGCCATTTCCTTCTCCAGTGGATCTTCCTGACCTGGGGATCGAACCAGGTTTCCTGCACTGGCAGGTGGACTCTTTACTGTCTGAGCCACCAGGGAAGCCAAGTCTCCTTGGTGCCCAATGCCAAATCTTTTGCTTTGTATTTTCAGTTTCGTTTCCTGCATCCAGGCCACCCTGGTCTGACTCTCCCTCCCTCCAGATCTAGACCATCAGAAGCCCGTGTTCTCACTTTTGTAACCGCATCTGGTATCCATGGCAAAGGAGATTGTGTGGGGAAGTCCTTGGCTGCTTGCTGGGGCCCTAGCATGTAGACAGTTGCTGCTGGTATGGTGACTACCTTCCACGGTGATCCATGCCAGGCTGGGACTTCCCCTTCCTCCTGGCCACAGAGAGAAGTACCTCCACTGCTGATGTGTGGACATGCTGAGCTCCGACTGCCCCTCTGCACGTGGCCATCTGGGTCCCACCTTCCAGAGAACCCCTTCCACTAAGTCTTGCCCTCTGCAGATTCCTTCACCCGGATGTCCTTCTGGATTGTCTGAGCCCTTCCTTATTCCTCCAGACCCATTTCAAGAGTCACCTGCGATGACCCAGCTCAGCCCCTCGAAGGCTTCTTTACTTTTTTTCGGCCTCCATGCGGTGGGTTTGACTTGACTTTGCATTCTAGCTGACAATGAGTATACTTCAGGCCTCCCAAAAGCTTCTGCATATATTATCTCAGTTAATTCTTTCTACATTCCTCCCAGGTAGGAGAGTTGGGCACTGCTGGCCCCATTTCACAGGAGGGAAATGGAGGCCCCAGAGCTCAGGCTGCTGCCCAAGGCCACACAGACAGCCGGGGGCAGAGCAGGGTGCAGACACAGGAAAGTGTCACATCTGAGCCCCTGCTGGTCCCATCTGGAGGCACAGAGCCCTTCTGGAACCCTTCCAGCAGGGCTGAGGCTAGGATGAGGCGAGCGAGGCATGGCCCTGTGCCCAGAAAATGCATAGAGACAACTACAAAGCAAAATTTAAAAAAATCAAAATCAATGCTCAGGGCTTCCCTGGTGGTCTAGTAGTTAAGAATCTGCCTGCCAATGCAGGAGACATGGGTTCGATCCCTGGTCCAAAAAGATCCCACATGCCACAGAGCAGCTAAGCCCGTATGGTTGCAGCTACTGAAGCCCGAGTGCCTAGAGCCTGTGCTCTGCAACAAGAGAGGCCACAGCAATGAGAAGCCCTTGCATCACAACTAGAGAGAAGCCCCTGCTCTCTGCAACTAGAGAAAGCCCGCAGATAGCAATGAAGACTCAGCGAAACCAATAAATAAATAATTTTAAAAAATCAATTGCCAAAAAAAGCCATGAGGTACAAAATACGGAAAAAGTTTAGCACAGACAGGTGGCAGCCCTGTGCTGGCACCATCGTGCCTCACTTGCCTCGCCCTAAACACCAGCCCCGCTGCCAATGAACATTATTTACACAGACAGTGGCTTACAGTGGCTATAGTTTACTGATCTGAATTTTGCAAACTGAAGGCTTCACGTATGTACTGTTTCCCCACTGCCACCTAATTTTTATTATGTAAACCTTCCTCCTTCCTGTGGTGTGTGTCCTTTTTTCTTCCCCTCTGGACCAGGCTTTCCTGGTGATTCAGATGGTAAAGAGTCTCCCTGCAGTGCAGGAGACCTCGGTTCGATCCCTGGGTTGGGAAGATCCCCTGGAGAAAGGAATGGCAACCCACTTCAGTGTTCTTGCCTGGAGAATTCCATGGACAGAGGAGCCTGGCAGACTACAGTCCATGGGGTCACAAAGAGTCAGACACGACTGAGCGACTAACACTGGACCATAAGCACCTCAAGGCCACAGGCAGTGTCCAGTGCAAGGGTTCATGCACTTCATACAAGGACTGCATCTTGGGCCCACCCTAGACCTGTCCCATCAGATCAGCACCCAACAAGATCGCTGGGGTGTCCGTGGGCACAGTCAGGCCTTGAGGTCAGACACATTGAGTTCAAGTCCTCATCCTGGCACTTGTAGGCTCCTCAACTTGACAGCGATCTTCCCATGCTACGGTTTCTGCTAGGTCCTCTACAGACATAATCTCATTAATCTTCCTAACAACCCAGGGCCTCTTAGCCAGTGATCCTGTCTCCCCGAGGACACTTGGTGACATCTGGAGACATTTCGGTCATCACAGCCAGGAGCGGCTGCTATCTGCATCTTGTGAGTAGAGACCCTGATGTCGCTGAGCCCCTGGCAGTGCAGGACATACCCCTGCACAGAATGATCCAGGCTGAATGGTTGTGGTCCCAAGGCTGAGAAACCCTTCCAAGTGAGCCAGTGACTGTCATCATCTCTGTTTTGCAAAGAAGGAAACTGAGGCTTAAGGAGGGAAGGGTTCCAAAGTCACCGCACAGATGGTAGGTGGGGACTGTGATAGGAGTGGGAGAGCTCATCCATTCAATCAACCAACTTTCTACAAAGCATCTCCTCGCCGTTCAAAGCGGGAATTGCACACGCCTGTGTGGACACATAGTCAGCATTCAGTCAGTGCTGCCACTGATCAAACCAGAGGCTCACAACATTTGCTGAGCACTCAGGAACTATATAGTGGCCATTACCCATTAGACTCCAGAGGATCCAGCTCCGACGTTCCCACTTAGTATTTTCATCTCGACAGAGGGAAAGCCTTGAGGGGGACTTGCTGGGGCCTTCAACTTCCTGATTCCAAGTCTTGGTGCAGAGCTGAGCTGCCCTGGGGGGTGCCCAGAGCCCTGGGTTCATGGCTTGGCAGCACCCCAAAGCAACCCATCTGGGGAGCAGATGAGCTGGAAACCATGGAGACCACCTGGAGACCATGAGAGGTGGTGGAGAGAACCGAGGTCCTGGGACTGTGGTTCTCAGTAGCACGCCGGGTGGGTCCAGCGATATTCAGGACTTACTTTTGCTAAAAAATGTGATTCCTTGTTTAACTGAAATTCAAATTTAACTGGGTGTCCTGTGTTTTCTCTGCAGCCCTACTTCCTGGATGGCCCCACATCTTCCCTTCCCTCCTTTATTATTTTATGTAAACTTTTATCAAGACGTAAAATATACAAACAGAAAAGGGTACAGATGTTAACTGACCAGATGCACAAATCTTCACAAAGGGAGCATACATGGGTATCTAGCACCCAGATCCAGAAAGAGAACTTGACCCTCAAAGTTCTCCTTGTGCCTCTCTGGGCCCCCTGTTCCACTGCGGGGTTACCACTGTCCTTTTTTTCAGCTCCACACTTAGACAGTTCCTGCCTTTGAATGATCTGTGCGTGGAAGCACACAAAGTGTTCTCCTGGTCTGGCTTCCTTCTCATCGAGATGCATCCCTGTGTCTGGTGTCTCATCTTGCCTCAGTGATCAGGAATATTCCACAGCTGTATACATGGCCCCTTTTTTCTCCATCCCATCGACAGGCATTTGAATTATTCTTAGTTTGAGGCTCTTATAAATAAAATTGCTAAGAGCATTCTGGCACAATCCTGTTTTAAGTATTACCCATCCCTAGTTAGGGAAGATCCCCTGGAGTTGGAAATGGAATCCTGCTCCAGTATTCTTGCCTGGAAAATTCCATGGACTGAGGAGCCTGGTGGGTTACAGTCCACAGGGTTGCAAAGAGTCGGACATAACTGAGCGACTGAGCATGTGTCTGAGTGAACTCTGGGAGTTGGTGATGGACAGGGAGGCCTGGCGTGGTGCGATTCATGGGGTCTCAAAGAGTTGGACACGACTGAGCGACTGACCTGACCTGACCTGAACATGTACGCATCCCCCCACCACACACACCCCAGCTATCATCTTAGGCATTTGATGGATCTGTCTGGCTGTCTGCCCATTGACTGGAAGCCCCATGGATGCGGTCTGGCTGTTCACTCTGGTACCCAGACCCCAGCACGTTGCCTGTGCTAAGTGCACAGGCTAAGCACACAGTAGGTGCTTAGTATGTATTTGAGGGATGGAAGAACACCTACTCCCTCTCCCTCTGGGCATTTTGGGTCCAGGCTCTCCTGGGAACAGTGTTCATCAAAAGATAAGTTTTGGGCACAGAGCTTGGATTTGCATGCACTTTGACTGGAGACCCAGGCAACCGCCATGCAAATGTTAGGGAAACGGGCACCCGAGGCTCTGGCAGAGGAAAAGATGGAAGGGTTCAAGGAGCAGGAACCGGCTTCCCGCAGCCTGCCTGCTGGGCTCCACCTGCACGGGTGTCCTGTTTATGACTACTCCAGGCTGCCTGACTTTCCCCAGACGTCGCCAGTGGGAACATTCCTGGGCTTCTCCAAAGCCTCCAGGCACTTTGAGTCCAACAGCTCAGAGCTGGATGATAAAGGCTGATAAAAGACTCCAAGCCCAGCACCTGGGCTCCCAGCTACTCCAACCTGTGCTATCAGAGTCCCATAAAAGTAGCCTGCTTTTAGCTATTTTGGGCCCCAGAAAGCCTCAGAGAGACACAGAGTTCTGAGGAGAACCAAAAGGGAACCCAGAGTAGCTGAGAGGGACGATGAGAAGGGAAATCCAGCCGCAGATGGTCTTTTCCAGCAAATGGGAATGTTTCTGAAAATTGCAAATTAGCATCCCTGTGCCAAAGCCTTTGACTGTGTGGATAAGAATAAACTGTGGAAAATTCTGAAAGAGATGGGAATACCAGACCACCTGACCTGCCTCTTGAGAAANTGAGAGCCTTTTGGACTGCAAGGATATCCAACCAGTTCATCCTAAAGCAGATCAGTCCTGGGTGTTCATTGGAAGGACTGATTTTGAAGCTGAAACTCCAATACTTTGGGCACCTGATGCGAAGAGCTGACTCATTTGAAAAGACCCTGATGCTGGGAAAGATTGAGGGTAGAAGGAGAAGGGGACAACAGAGGATAAGATGGTTGGGTGGCATCACTGACTCAATGGACGTGGGTTTGAATGGAGTCTGGGAGTTGGTGATTGACAGGGAGGCCTGGCTTGCTGTGGTTCACGGGATTGCAGAGTCGGACATGACTGAGTGAGTGAACTGAACTGATGTAAGAGGAATATTCACGTGAAAATGCAGTTCCTGACTCCCCTTACCTGCCCATTTTTCACCTGCCCACCCCAAGGGGCATTTGAATTGCGGCCCTGGGTTGACTTGGTCCTATTGGACTTGAGGGCAGGAGTGATTTCAGGCAAATCTCTCATTTATTTTTTTCATCTCGTTCAACATTTTTAAAATTAATTTATTTTTAGTGATGTACAGTTCCTTTATGGGACTTCCCAGGTGGCGCTAGTAGTAATTAAGAACTCGCCTGCCAATGCAGGAGACTTAAGCGACAAATGTTCAATCCCTGGATGGGAAAAGTCCCCTGGAGGAGGGCATGGCAACCCACTCCATTACTCTTGTCTGGAGAATCCCTCGGGCAGTGGAGCCCGGTGGGCTGTAATCGATGGGGTCACAAAGAGTCAGACACAACTGAAGTGACTGAGCATGCAGACATAGTTGGTTTATAATATTGCGCTACTTTCTGCTGGACAACGAAGTGAACCAGTCATAAGCATGCATATTTCCCATCCCTTGTGGACCTCCTTCCCTCCCACCCCGCATCCCACCCATTTTACATATGAGGGCTCCGGCTGCACAGTTCACAGCCCAGGTGTGAGGTCCTTTTGGAAGTCCCATCGCATTCCAGCAGAAAAGTTCTCTCTTCTGTTTAACAACTCTCCCTTCAAATTAACTCACTCTCTCAAAGCCTCTCTTTTTCTGTTAAAAAAATAGTAAAAGCAAATTTAAGGACATTTTTATGAAGAGGAGTGGTGTAACTCCCCCTCCCCCGCCCCAGCTGCCTTTGATGTAGCGTATTCCCTTTCCTGTGGTGCCACCAGAGTTCAATGTGCTGCTGCCAAGTGGCCTCAAAACACCAGAATAGTTAGTCCTGTCAACACAGTTGATCGGCTGCTGTCACTGTCCTGAGATGCACACATGAGTGGTGGCTGCTTTCCAAGGGGTTCTCAGCATTGGTATCCGAGTCTTTGGTTCTCTATCTTCTTTCTCCCAGTGTGACCCTCAGTTTCCCTATCTGTGAAATGGGCGTGCAGCGCTACCTCACAGGTGGTTGCATGGACCAGGGAGACGCTGCCGTGGAGGGTTGAACACAAGGTGGGTGAGCCCCACCCCCTCAGATGGCCCCCTTAGCCCGGCATCCCTCCCACTCACTGCTCAGACTGTTGCGGTTTTGCCTTGCTATTCTGACACTGTAGTGGAGCCCTGCATCCACAGCTTTCTTCCCCTTTCCGTTCCTTTTTTCCCCTACTCTTGCCTTCTTTCCTCCTTCTCCCCTTCGGTGAAGTTCTTAGGAGCGACGTAGTGTGACTGTTCTGGACAAGCCTGGCTACAAGGTCAAGAGCCTTCTCAGGGCCAGGCTGAGTGTGAGGAAAAATAGCTCAGGGACAGTGAGCTCTGGAGGGGCTGTGGGGGCTGCAGATCCCTGGACCAGCCTCCCAACATCTGCCAGATCCTGGCCTGGCCTCTGCTCTGGACTTGGAGGCTCTTTGCATACGCAAAGGAGCCTTCAGCCTCCCCAGGCCTCGGGCCGCATCATTCTGGCCACCTGCTTTGGAAGCGGAGACTGGGGCCACTGGCTTCTTCCAAGGGGCTGAGTTAGGGACGCCCTGTCAGGGGCAGGAGAGGAGCCAGAGTCCCCTCGGCGGTGGGGAGAGATGCTGTGGCTTTCCTTCCTGCTCTGCTTTGTCTCTTTCCCTGTCTCTTCTCTCTGTCTCTTTCTCCCTCTCTCCCTCCCTTCCAGCCCTCCCCACCCTTTTCCTCACCCTAATCCCTTCTGATGGAGAACTGACTGTCCAGGCTGTCCTTTCCAAAGGGTGCGTCCAGGTGGAGAAATTCCAGGATGTGACCAAAGATGTCCCCATCCTAATCCTTATCATCGGTGACACTCCCTTACGTGGCAGGGAAGTTAAAGTTGCAGAGGGAAGTGATGTTGCCAATCAGTTGACTTTAAAACAGGGAGATTGTCCTGGACTCTCCAGGTGGACCAATGTCATCAATATGCATGTGCAAGAATGTGTGTGCGTGCTGAGTCGCTTCAGTTGTTTCTGACTCTGTGTGACCCTATGAACTGCAGCCCATCAGGCTCCTCTGTCCATGGGATTCTCCAGGCAAGAATTCTGGAGTGGGTTGCTGTTCCCTTCTCCAGGGGATCTTCCAGACCTATGAATCGAACCTGGGTCTCCTGCATTGTCAGGCAGATTCTTTAGTCTGAGCCACCAGGGAAGCCCCCCACCTCCCCACAATACCATCACAAAATCCTTTAAATGGAGGCAGGAGGGTCAGCATCAGAGGGAGAAAAATAAGCCAGCCTTTCCTGGCTTTGAAGGTGGAAGAGACCATGAGCCACAGGATTTTGGCAGGCTCCAGGTGCTGAAAAAGGTAAGTATAAATGGATTCTCTCCTAGAGCCTCGGGCATCTCACTGCCCAGATTCGAATCCTGGCCCTATGAGCTGTGTGGCTTGGATCGTGTTTCTTAACTTCACTGTGCCTTGCTTTCTGCTTTGTAAAAAGTAAATAATGATGGCATTTCTCCCAAGGGATGGTTGTGAAGATGTGAGATCATGAGTGTAAACCCCTTGGACCAGGACTAGCTCATTGCCCATGGGCTCCTGATAATGACTTCCAGGTTTTTAATTCCCCCCCCAGATACCACCTTCCTCACAGACAGTGGGAGCATGTTTGTAGGTGGGAGACACGAGGAAAAATTCAGCTCCTACTGGCTACTCTGATAGGTGTCCTTGCAAAACCATGGCTTTTCTATGAGAAACTTTCTCATGAAAGATGGCTGTCCCACCGTCTCAGTCAGATTTAGGGAGCCCCATGCTGGTAGCTGTGCTACTTACAAATACTGCTCATTATGACGTTGCTCATGTCTTTTGGCAAGGAACTAAATCCCCTGTCACGTAAATGTATTGCTATTAGTTTGAAAGGATGGTCTTAGATTTCCACTTCTTTCAGAATAAAGCCCAGGGAAGACAGAAAGGAGAGGTAGAAGTTACAGGTTAAGTTTTTTGTATGTGCTTGTAAATTTGCTGAATACATGAGAATGAAGACAAACATGGTAATATGAATAGTAGCTTAAACTCACTGCAAGAGGGCCACTTTCTTTATTTTTAAAAAATTATAGTTGATTTACAAATTTGTGATAGTTTTAGGTGAAGCATGCCACTTTTAAATTCATTTTTTAAAAATAAAAAATACTTTAAAAGAAATTTACAGTACTGCCTTGGTACATAGAAAACACGATCCCTTGCCAGAAACAAGAATAATTATCATCATTATTATTAGGGACATTTTGAGCATTTATTCTGTTGCGAGAACTGCCAGAATGCTTCATAAACTGTGACACATCCATCCTCGTCACGGATGTTACTCCGTAATGCTGGTACCATTATTCCCATTTTATAGGTGAAGAAACTGAGGTTAACTTCTTCTTTCAATCTGCTCATAATAGGGGTCTCCAGTGAGGACATGAAAATTACTTGAACTCACCTTTTTAGTGCACCTGAATTGCCACGTTCCCCTCTCCACTTCCTTTATTCCACTCAGCTCCTGTTCTTCCTGAAAAGGTTAGAAACTTGGCCCAGCCTCACTCCCCACCCCCATCCCTAAGCCTAGGCTGGTGAATGCCTTCTCTTGTCCCCAGCACTGCAGCTCTGAAGCACCCACCACATGCACCTTCCCCACTACCAGACAGAGCTCATCAAGGCAGAGACAGAATCCCCCCACTGCCCCCTCCACTCCACAGCCCTGGCGTACAATAAGTGCTCAGTAAACACTTGTTAAAGAGATGCGTGAATGAGTAAATCAAAAGCCGGAAGTGAATTCAAAGTCCAGTATAGCTGAGGTTCCCCACCCATGGGCACCTGGATGATCAAGACAGTTCCTGACTTTGTTTTGGTAGTGACCTGTCTACTTTAAGGTGGAGCTACCCTGAGCCTCGNAAACACTTGTTAAAGAGATGCGTGAATGAGTAAATCAAAAGCCGGAAGTGAATTCAAAGTCCAGTATAGCTGAGGTTCCCCACCCATGGGCACCTGGATGATCAAGACAGTTCCTGACTTTGTTTTGGTAGTGACCTGTCTACTTTAAGGTGGAGCTACCCTGAGCCTCGTTTTCTTGTCTACACGATGGACTGACGGTAGAATGGGGGCTGTTATAAGGATCGAGTTCATATTTTAGATTAGAACGTAGACTGGCACAGAACAAATGCTCAAAACTGTTAATAATAACATTATGTGTAATCACTATGTATATGCTCTACTTATTTATGTACCATAAATATTTATGGCGTTGTGAAGTTCTATTTAGAAATAAATGAATTTGATGTTTTAAAAGTGAGTTGAGGGCCTCCCTGGTGGCTCAATGATAAAGAATCCGCCTTCCAACGCAGGAGACACAGATTTGATCACTGGTTTGGGAAGATCCCTCAGGCGGTGGAGCAACTAAACCTGTGCATCACAACTATTGAACCTGTGCTCTAGAGCCTGGGAGCCACAACTGCTGAGCCCACGTGCTGCAGTACTGCAACCCGTGTGCCCTAGAGCCCTTGCTCCACAACAAGAGAAGCCACCGCAGTGAGAAACCTGAGCACTGCAACGGAGAGTAGCCTCTGCTCTCCGCAACTAGAGAAAGCCCTTCATGTAAAAATGAAGGCCCAGCACAGCCAAAAATAAAATAAATAAATAAAATGATATATTTAAAAAGTAAGTTGAAAATAAGTTTCTGTGCAGTGGTACCCAGATAGGGTCCAAATCCTGAGGTGGTATCAAACAATGGGTTAACATGACCCACAGGGTGATGGTGACTCAGTTGGAAGCAGCTTTTAGAATCTGTACCCTGGTCATTTGGGCCTCCCAGGTGGCGCTAGTGGTAAAGAACCTTATGTTCTTTACCTGTTAATGCAGGAGACATAAGAGACCTGGGTTCGATCCCTGGGTCGGGAAGATCCCCTGGAGGAGGGCACAGCAACCTACTCTAGTCTTCTTGCCTGGCGAATCCCACAGACAGAGGGGCCTGNGGGCCTCCCAGGTGGCGCTAGTGGTAAAGAACCTTATGTTCTTTACCTGTTAATGCAGGAGACATAAGAGACCTGGGTTCGATCCCTGGGTCGGGAAGATCCCCTGGAGGAGGGCACAGCAACCTACTCTAGTCTTCTTGCCTGGCGAATCCCACAGACAGAGGGGCCTGGTGGGCTACAGTCCATGGGGTCGCATGGAATTGGACACGACTGAAAAGACTTAGCATGCACACGCACTTTGGTCACTTGGACATGCGGCTGTGAGTGTGGGTGTCAGTGTAGAGGCCGAGGCTCTTTGGAAAAACCTGAAGATGCTTTGCCAAGGACCCCGATGCTCTGCCACCCTGGGCTCCCCCGTCTTTTCTGCTCTGAATGCATGGCCTCCACCCCAGACCCTGGCTGGTATTTTTAGCACACAGGCACCCTGAACTGCCTCCTGCGCTCTGACCAAATTTAGAAACCACAAGAGGTCTTTGCACTTCCATGCCCTCGGTAGGAGGAATGGATGAAAAGGCCCCCAGCCCCAGCCCCTGCCATTCCAGCTACAGCAAACCCTACGCCAGGCTCTGTCTACCGACTGCTGAGAAGCCTGAGATTTATCTCACAGTGAGAAACAGCAAGCTGCAGAACCACAGGTGTGTCTGGGTCTACTGCAAAAACGAAACAACCCCCATGTCTGCTTAGCCTGGGCGGGGCATGGGGCAGGCTGCTAACTATGGGAATGGGGGAGCCAGGGGGAGAGTGGGCTAGGGGCTGGAGTTAGAGCCTGGGAGGTGAGTAACTCTGTCCTTATGCAAAGCTTTGTATTTATTGTTTAAAACAAGTATGGATTACTTCCGAAATTTGAAAACCTTGAACACCAAAAAGTTTAAAGATTGAAAAATCTCAAACTGAATGTTTATATGGGATTTTACAGTTAGCAAAGGGCTTCTGTGGTTTTGTGTGATGGACTCTCACTCTTTCGGACAACTGGACATCCACTCTCCATCTCCTGATGCCTCTTAGATATGCCAGGAACATTACTGCTCCGGACTTTGGTCCACTGGATGCTGACTTCACTCCCAGTTCCAGGAAGAAGGCGTGGCCAGGGCTGACCAATCAGAGCACTGCATGGCCTTGGTGCTTTAGGGCTAGATCTCACAGCTAGCAGGGAGGTTACTGCAGACACTGTTAAGCTTGGAGAACCAAAGACTCTCTGCTTAAGAGTTGCTACGGAACCTCTCACATGAACCAATTCATTTCTGTTGGCCGAGCTTGTCTGAGGCTTGTCTGAGTGGCGATTGGGTCAGCACTCCAGTAAATCCACACAAAATGATGGCTGAGTTGGCAGGGATTTTGCATATCATTAGTGAAACATGGGTAACATTAAAATTGAATTGCATGAACTTATCATTGAATAAGTTATATTAAAAACAAAGGTAATCATTCTTGGAGCAAGATTCACACTTTGGTTTCACCAACATCTAGCGCAGACAGCCCATTTATGAGGGCCGATTGACTTGAGGCAATCGGGGTCCAAGGTCANACATTAAAATTGAATTGCATGAACTTATCATTGAATAAGTTATATTAAAAACAAAGGTAATCATTCTTGGAGCAAGATTCACACTTTGGTTTCACCAACATCTAGCGCAGACAGCCCATTTATGAGGGCCGATTGACTTGAGGCAATCGGGGTCCAAGGTCACCTGGTGGTGGGGTAGGATCCTGGGCACAGACTCTGTGCCCCGCCCTGGCATCAACCTTCCTTGTCCAGTCATTTCTGACCCCTGGAGGACCGAGAGGCCCAGCTGGTAGTTGAGCTCAAATGCTCTGCCTCAGGCAATGAAGAAGACTCTGCCCTTCCCAGTGGCCCTAAAGTTCAAAGCCTTTATTCTAAGTACCCGTTTCTTAACTTGTAGCTTTGCAAAATGATTTAGCAAGTGATGGGTGCAGCATTTAATAACATGAGGTCTCTAAAGATTGAGGACAGGAGAAGGGGGTGACAGAGGATGAGATGGTTGTATGGCATCATCGACTTAATGGACATGAGTTTGAGCAAACTTCAGGAGATGGTGAAATTTTGTGAAGCCTGGTGTATTGTAGTCCATGGGGGTCGCCNTTTAATAACATGAGGTCTCTAAAGATTGAGGACAGGAGAAGGGGGTGACAGAGGATGAGATGGTTGTATGGCATCATCGACTTAATGGACATGAGTTTGAGCAAACTTCAGGAGATGGTGAAATTTTGTGAAGCCTGGTGTATTGTAGTCCATGGGGGTCGCCAAGAGTCGGACATGACTGAGCGACTGAACAAAAATATGCCTTTTCAAAATACACAAAGCAAACACTGAAAGGACAGACAAATCCGTAATTCTGGTTGACCTCAAACTCTTCTCTAAGTTACTGAAAAAACAGACAAGCAATCAGTGAGGACAGAAAAGACCTGGATGGCAGTGTCAGTGATGCGACCTAAGTGATGCATTAGAACAGGCCACTCGGTAACAGGATACACAGTTTTCTCAAGGGCCCATGGAACTGTCACCAAGACAGACCGTATTCTGGGCAACCAAACAAACCCTAACAAATTTAAGAGGAGTGAGAGCATACAGTGTTCATTCTCTGACCATAAGGTAATAAATCTAGACTTCACAAATAGAAAGGTATCTGGAAAATTCCCAAATATTTAAAAATTAAATGCACTTCTAGGTCAAAGTGGAAATCTCAAGGGGAAGTAGAAAATATTCTGAACTGACTAAAAATAAGAATAGATCAAGATTTGTAAAATGCAACTAAAGCAGCGCTGAGAGGGAGTTTCATAACGCCAAGTGCTTATGTTAGAAAATAAGAAACATCTCAAATGAATTATCCAAACTTCTACCTTAAGAAGCTAGAAAAAGAATGGCAACTTTAGGCTGAAGGAATGAAATTATAAAGATAAGTGCAGAAAGCAATGTAATTAATATCAGAAAAAATGAAAGAGAAAAATGAGTGAAACAGAAATCTGACTAATTGAAAAGGCCAACAAAGTTGATAAACCTCTAGCCAGACAGATAATAACAAAAAGAGAGAAGATAAACATTAGCAGTATTAGAAATGAAAGAGAAAACATCACTAAAGACTCTACAGGCATGAAAAAGATAGTAAGGGAAGGAAACAAATGATGTTATGTCTTAAACTTTGACAGCTTAGGTGAAATAGACTAATGCCTGAAAGACCTAGAAGACCGAAACTCACTCAAGAAGGAATAGTTAACCATAGCTAATAAAGACATGGAATGCATAGTCAAAACTTTCTAACAAAGCAAGCTCAGACCAGATGTCGTCACTGGTAAATATTACCATTCAAGGAAGAAATAATCCTAATTCTACACAAATTCTTCCAGAAAGTTGAAGAAGAGGGAACGATTCCCAACTCATTTATTGAGGCTAGCGTATGCTAATACCAAACATATTAGAGGAGAAGGAAACTATAGACCAATATTACTAGTGTACATAAATAAAAGAATCCTCAGCAAAATATCATCGGGTCAAATCCAGCAAAATATAAGATGTATAATACATCATGACCAAGTGAAGGTTATCCTGGGATGCTAGGCTGTACAACAGTGGAAAATCTGCCAATGTAATCCAAAACGTTGACAGATACAGACAAAGCATATCATCACCTTAATTGATACAGAAAAAGCATTTGACAGGATTCAGTACTCATTCATGATTAATTCTCAGCAAACTGATATTAGGAGGAAATGTCCTCAGCGCCTTAAATGGCATCTACAGAACACCTACAGCGAACATCTTAGTTAACGGCAAAAGGCTCAGTCCTCACCACCTAAATTGGGAACTGGACAAAGATGTCCACTCTCACCACTCCTATTCAGTGTCATACTGGAGGCCCTCACAAGTGCAATGAGGCAAGAAAATAAAAATCTAGATTGGAGAGGGGAAAAAAAATCATTCTATTTGCAGGTGGCATGACTGTCTATTTAGAAAACACCAAGGAATCTACAAATTGCCAGAATGAATAATAAGTAAGTTTAGTAAGGTTGCAGGATACAAGGTCAATATATAAAACTCAGCAGTGTTTCTCTGTACTAGCAATGAACAGTAGGAAGCTGAAATTCTAAAAACAGCACAGTTTACAACAGTACCAGAAAAAGAGAAAAATCTCACCAAAAACTGAGTATAAATTCCAACATCTGTGCCAGATCTGTACACGAAAGTCTATAAAACAGTGATAAATGAAATTAAAAACCTAAACAAGTGGAGAGATATACTGTGTTCATGAATCAGTGTGTGCTCGCTTAATTGCTCAGTGGTGTCTGACCCTTGGCAATCCCGGGGACTGTAGCCTGCCAGGCTCCTCTGTTCACGGGATTCAGAAGACTCAATATTGTTAAAATAATAGGTTCTTCCCAAACAAGTCTGTAAATTCTTTGCTTCCAAAATGTAGTTTTGTCCAACAAAATGCAGGAATTTGTACATCTTTGGTACAAATCAACAAGCTGGTTTGTAAATTTACATGGAGAGGCAGCAGATCTAGAATAACCAAAACTATCTGGGGAAAGAGGAAGAGCTCTGGAAGACTCCCATTCTCTAATTTTGATGCTTACTATAAAGCTACGGTAATCAAGACAGTGTGGTTCTGATGAAAGCCTGGATCAGTGGAACAGAGTGGAATCCAGAAATAGATCCCACGTGCGTGGCCAGTTTACTTTCAACACAGCTGCAAAGGGAATTCAATGGACAAAGGATAGTTTTTTCAACAAATGGTGCTGGAACAATTGGTCATCCACGTGTGGAAAAAGAAACCTTGATCCACAACTTGTATCATAAACAAAATTTAACTCAAAATAGATCCATGACTCCCATGCAAAGCATAAAATTACTAAACTTCAGAACTAAACCTAGGGGGAAAAAAATCTTTGTAACCCTGTATTATGCAAAGATGTCTTAGCCAAGACACTAAGAGAGTGATTCGTCCCAAGAAAAGGATAAATTAGACACCATCAAATTAAAAGAAAAATCTGCTCTTTGAAAAACACTATTAAGAGAATGAAAAGCGAAGACAGAGAGAAAATATTTGCAAAGCATATGTTTGATAAAGAATCTGTGTTCACAATCTATAAACTCTCAAACTAATTGAAAAGATGGTTAAAAGATTTGACCAGATATTTCATTAGAGAAGACGCGTAGATGGCAAATGAGTCTATGCAAAGGTTTTCAGACTCACGAGTTATTAATAAAGTACAAACCAAAACCACAGTAAGATAACACTAGACCTACGAGGACAGCTTAAAACAAAACCAAACAAACCCCGATAATACCAAGCGATGGCCAGGATGTGGGGTGACTTGACCGCTTACTGGTGGGAATACAGGTGCGTCCACTTTGAGAACTGGTTTGGTAGTTTCTTACCAAGGCAAACAAATATCTGTCTTATGACCCAGAGATCTCACCTCAGGAGAAATGAGAAGATAGATTTGCACAAAACCTGTACACAAATGTTTTATAATAGCTTTATTCATAATCTACCCAAAGTGGGAACAACTCAAATGTCCTTGACCTGGTGGATAGAGAAGCAAATTTTGGAATAGCCATACAATGGAAGATTACCCCATAATAAAGATAAATTAACAAATAATCCAGGAAACAGTAAGGCTAACTCTCAAAGTCGTTACCTTGAATGAAAGAAGCCAGACTCAAAGATTTAGTGTATTTGATTAGAAACATGTGATTCCATCTATAGGACATTCTGGAAATGGTGATGGTCAGGGCAGAAAGAAACCAGTTTTTGCTGTGGGCCAGAAGCAGCGTAGCAACAAAGGAGCACTGTGGGTTTTGGGGTGTGTTTACACGACCATTCTCTTGTCAAAACTCAGAATTGTGCACTTAAAAGGGGAACTTTTACTATTTGTAAGTTATGCATCAAAAATAAAAATATATAAAAAAATGTAGTGTTGGAAAATAGCACTGAGAATTCTATCCATATCATGTAGATTAAAAGTTGTGATTAGTAAACTAATCTCCATTTGGCCAACATTTGAAGGCTTCATATTTCCATGACTAATTTATGATTTCTCATGAAATTTTGTTTTTCTTAAAGATGCATATTTAAGTTTATTTTTACTTATTTATTTATTTTTGCCATACCACAAAGGGTGTGACATCTCAGTTCCCTGACCAGAGACAGAACCCACGTCCCCTGCAGTGGAAGTGCAGGGTCTTAACCACCGGACCACCGAGAAGGTCCCGTCAAGAAATTTTTTAAAATCAAAATTTTAGAAGAATGTGAGCAAGTATCTATCTGTTCCTACCCATTCATCCATCCATCCTGATGTTATACATCTTGTTGCAATACAGGGTAAGGATAATTTTTAAGAAGGTCCAGCTCTTCTTATTCTGAAATGGGTCTGTGTTATTATCCCGACACAGGGCAAATGCAGTCAGACCAATGCATTTTCAAGTGTCCATTCTCTACAGTGACACGTCTACCGTCAGCCTGGTAGAAACTGCTGTGCAGACCCTGAATCTTACTGCTGTCTCCCTCCCCTTTTGCTCTGCCACCACGAAACAGATGTCCCAGGCCACCTGAGTGTGGGACCTCAGTGCCGAACCATGGAGGAGGCCGAGCAGACTCCAGAACACAGGTCACTTGTTGCTTCCAGAGCTCTGTCTCCTTCTGTTCCCAGTGGGGCAAAAGCCATCGCCAGGGCACCAGAGGGCTGCCGAGGTGCCCTTTGGTGGGGGGGTGGGTAGAACCATGCAGAGCAAAACCCTCAGGTCCTGGTACTGAAAGCATCTTCAGTTTTTCCAGCATCAGTGAATGCACGGAAGCAGCGCAGCCTAGAGGGCAGATGACGCCGAGCTGGCTCAGCCACAGTACTGCCAGTGGAAAATGCCAGTCCTCGGGTGTTACTCAGAGCCGTTCACTTCGTGTGCTGGGGTGTCCCGTCCGGGAGTCTGTGACTTTCGCAAGCCCCTGGACAGCCCCAGTGCCCAGAGAGATTTCTGAACTCTGTGGTTGAGGGCCTTGAAGGAGCAGGGTCTCCACTCCCGCCCCCAGGACAGGATCAAGTGACAAGTGTGTTGTGCGGTGGCACTCGAGGAGGGGACCCACGCTGGCCAATGGGGACCACCTGGCCAGAGCACCGACCAGAGCACCGAGAAGCACAGTCCCCACCCCCCGCAAGTGACAGGTGACGCTGTTCCAAGTGGGACCCAGGCCCTCTGCACAGACAGGCTGCCTGCTGAGCAGAAGCACTCCCAGAGAACTGGGGTGTCGCCCGCAGACACAGGCTCCAGTCCAGGCGGGACCGTCCAGCTGTCCTCACTGCCCGCCTGCAGCTCCGGCCTGCTCCTGAGAACAACCCCCTCTCCATCCCTCCGCCTCCCTTCCAGCAGAGGCGCCAGGCTCCCCCTGCTGCTCTTCCCAAGCCCTGAAAACAGGACTTTCACTTCGTGCTGGGGCTTCCGAGGGAATTCAGCTGGGTTCACGGTACTATGAACAGCTTCGGGATCGCATCCTAAAATCCAGGCACACAAAGTTGAAAAAGGAGCGCCAGCAACTGTGGCCACTTCTAAGGAGACCATCACACCAGGTGACATTTTGGCCTCCAGGGCTCTTCCCAGTGAAAATCATTCCAGAGATTTCACTACTAAGTTGGGCATGTCTGCTAATAAAACTCAACTTCCGCTTCTCTGAAAGACTCCTACTTTCAAATATTAGCTTCTTTATTTAGGGAGTTGGCAACAGGCTTGATAACAGCACTCCGAGGCCAGGATGGAAAAAGCCTAACTGTTCCTGTATTCCATTTAAAATTGATTTTTGACGCCTGGGGCAGCTGTATTTAAATCTTGCTACACCAGCAGCAAACTCAGGCATGCCTGTGTCACGAAAGGTTTTTATTTTTTTCCGCTTAAGGCAAATTATTTAACTGACAAAATACTCTTATGTCGAAGAAAAATCCTAGAATCCCATTTAGAATCATTTTGTCAGTGTTCACTGATGACTCCAATGCCATCAACCAGCTACTCTCATTTTTAGGGGGTGAAGCGGTTCGCATACTTTGAAATACTAGACGGGCTTCTCGCTACAAACAGATTCGTGTTTAGATTTCAGATGGTCATTAAGTGAAAGGACTACCCTCAGAAAAGGTTAAACACAGCTTTTCCGGTCGAATTAGTGACCGAAGCTGATGGACTTAGAGTAATTCATTGTCTAGTGCCCTGTTTTCTCTTATTACCTTCCTGATGTTGGTAGTTCAGGCACTGGGATGTAATTATAATAATTATCAGGATGAGTCTTTTAATCAGTGACCTCTGGACTCGTCTACAAACTGTCACCCTTCATTAACAGGAAATGACATCACGTTCCAGCTCAACCATTTGGCTGCTACGCAGGGCAGTATTCCACCACGACAGCTATTTGCAGCCACCGTATCTCATCTCCTGTGACTGGCTCCTAGCCACTGGGGCTCAATAAAGAGTTTTTTTTTTCCTTTACTGCATTTTTTGTCTCAACAAGCATGGTGAGCATCTCGTACAGCACTTAATGTGTGACGACTCAGAAAAATAAGCACATGTGTCTTTTGACATCCTGAATTGCGCTTACTATAAAAGACAATGATTTATGGAAACAAGGCTTATAATCATAGCCATGCTTTGGAAATGATACAAAAGCTACTTAAGTCACACCCGGAACCAGGCTGCCTCTTAAGATCTGTTTTATTTGTTACACCCCATTAAAAGTAAAGTGCAAATAAAGATGGGGAAATGTAGAAACAGTTGGTTTGATAAGCCAAAGGTCCTAAGGCTTTTCATTGAACGTGTTTAAGTTCAATGCTGTTAAGTCCTTAACTGCCCGCTAAAAGGACTGATTGCTGTAAAGGATACGTTTCCAGGGACTATTCAGTGAGATTATCAAAGGTCAGCCAAAAGCATAACGTTTATACAGTAAGTCCCCTACTGACGAATGAGTTCTATTCTGAGAGCATGTTCGTAAGTCCAGCAAAGTTAGTTTAGATATCCAACTAACACAATCAGCTATATAGTACTATACTATAATAGGTTTCTAATAGTTACCACACAAATAATACATAAAAAATTTTTAAATCTTACAGTACCGTACCTTGGAAAGTGCAGTGGTACCAGCTACATCACTACTGCTTTCACCCTTTCTTCCAGACATCCTGGGCTTCTCTGGTGGCTTAGATGGTAAAGAATCTGCCTGCAGTGCAGGAGCCCTGGGTTGGGAAAGCCCCTGGAGGAGGAAATGAACTCACTCCAGTATTCTTGCCTGGAGAATTCCATGNGGTACCAGCTACATCACTACTGCTTTCACCCTTTCTTCCAGACATCCTGGGCTTCTCTGGTGGCTTAGATGGTAAAGAATCTGCCTGCAGTGCAGGAGCCCTGGGTTGGGAAAGCCCCTGGAGGAGGAAATGAACTCACTCCAGTATTCTTGCCTGGAGAATTCCATGGACAGAGGAGGCTGGCGGGTTACAGCCTCAAAGAGTCAGACGTGACTGAGAGACTAGCACTAACCAGACATCCTAGACTCGAAATAAAGACACTAAACTACTGTATTCTGTACAGTACTGTACAGCAATGGACACAAAATCCAATCACTTGTAGAGGGTACATGGGGTACGTGACAAAGTGCCCCCAGACAAGTGGGCTAGCTTACATGATTGGACATGTGAATGCAGGTTCACATCTTTGAACGTTCCCAGGTTTGTATGTGGGGGACTTACTGTTCTGGAAAGAATGCCTGGAAAATAAGAAATTCCTGCCAT
This sequence comes from Neotragus moschatus, assembly GCA_006410615.1. Lineage (NCBI taxonomy): Eukaryota > Metazoa > Chordata > Mammalia > Artiodactyla > Bovidae > Neotragus > Neotragus moschatus. The sequence goes on along the minus strand of SJYA01001955.1, from coordinate 467,623 downwards.
TTTCATAAGGCTGTGGAACTTTCTAATATAAACCGCTTGTGTTCCATCAGGTTAAGCCCCTTGTGGTACTAACTCTTAGAGTTGTTGCTGTTTGTTGTTTAGCTGCTTGGTTGTGTCTGACTCTTTTGAGACCTCACAGACTGTAGCCAACCAGGCTCCTCTGTCCATGGGATTCTCCAGGCAAGAATACTGCAGTGGGCTACCATTTCCTTCTCCAGGGGATCTTCTTGACCCAGGGATCGAACCCAAGTTTACTGTATCTCCTGCATTAGCAGGCAGGTTCTTTACCACTGAGCCACCAGAGATGGACCTCAAACAACAGAGGCATCAGACAAGCCTCAGGTGTGTTTAAAAAGCATCATTTATATAATAAAACTGTTGTCAAACAGTGCTGCAGTTTGAACAACCTTGCCTCCAAACAGAGACATTAAATTGTGCAAGAGGCGTGCATTCCAAAATAATTTCCTGCTGGATCTCACAACTATTTAAAGCAGAAGTGTGTGGAAGGCGGTCTCTCTCCGGGCATCCTGACTCCGAGCCCATGAGGTATTTTCTCTTCCAGGTCTGGGAAAGGCCCCTGTCTCAAGGAGCAATGGGCCAGAAACCCTCCTGTTACTATTAAAAGACATACAGCTTTTTATTCATCTTTCTGTGTGGTAGGAAAGTGATTAAACGCATCACCAAGACTTTTTTGTAACTTGTTTGTTAACTATTTCCAAGGACTGGAGTCCAGCTCCATGTTTGAAAAGGAAGAAACTGTCGCCCTCTTGTGGTCACGTGTGTCATTGCTCCTGCCACAGGCTCTGGGGATTTTTTCCTTTGAGAAATTTCAAAGCTGATGGGAATCTGGGGACATAACAGAATCTAAGTCAGGCATCGGAACTTAATTCTACCGAACAGCTCATCCAGGGGGTATACGTTCAAAACTCTGCAAATAACCTACGAAAAAAACTGTTTCCAGGAAGTTTTTGATGGTATCTACATACCAACTGGACTTAAATTTTTCAAACAGGTTTCTTTTTAAACTTTTATGTTGGAGCATAGCCGATTAACAGTGCTGTGATAGTTTCAGGTGGATAGAAAAGGGACTCAGCCATACATATACGTGTATCTATTCTCCCCAAACTCCTCTCCTATTCAGGCTGCCACATGACTCTGAGCAGAGTTCCCTGTGCTATACAGCAGGCCCTTGTTGGTTATCCATTTTAAACATAGCAGTGTCTACACGTCAATCCCAAACTCCCAACTATCCCTTCCTCCTATCCTTACCCCCGACAACCATTATCAAGCACATTTCTTATGTTGTTTTTTTCTAATAAAAAAAAATTTAGTAAAATATATGATACGAAATTTAGCATCTTAACCATTTTAAGTGTGGAGTTCAGTAGGGTTCATTACATTCACTTTGCAACCAATCTCTAAAACCCATCGTGTCTTCCCAAACTGAAACTGTCCCCGTTAGACAATAACTCCCCTGCCCCTCCCCCCCAGCCCCTGCAAACCACCATCTTACTTTCTGTCTCTGTGAATTTGACCCCTCTAGGAACCACACATGAGTGAAAGCAAGCAGTATTTGTCCTTTTATCACCGGCTTATATCACTAAGAATAATATCTTCAAGGTTCATCCACCTTGTAGCAGGTGTCAAATTTTCCTTCCTTTTTAAGATGAATGATATTCCACTGTAGATAGAACACATTTGACTTATCCATTCATCTATCCATAGACACCTGTGTTACTTCCACTTTCTGGCTACGGTGAATAGTGCCTCTATAAACACAGGTATACAAGTATCTCTTCAATCCCCTGCTTCAATTCTTTTGGGTCTATCCCCAAAACTGTTGAATCACGTGGTAATTCTATTTTTAATTTTTTAAGGACCCACCATATTGTTTCCATAGCATCTGGCATCTGCACCATTTTACATGCTCACCAACAATGCACAAGGGTTCCAGTTTCTCGACCTTCTCATCGGGAGAAGAAAACATTTTTTAGAACCGTCACTCACACATAACAAAAGACAGCAAACTTAAGTCAATTCATTTTATTGAGTTTTGCAAACACATCTTTAAACAACAGTCAAAGAATAAGAAAGTATTACAGAAGTTCAAATCGGTCCAACTGTAGCATACAGCAGAGCATAGGATTTAAGTCTTACTGTGTGATTTCAATTAATTCACTGTCATAAAATGAATATACTGTCCTTCTTGCTAGGAAGTTGCTTCCATATGTTCACCTTACACAGGGCTTCTGAATTTGGTGTATTTTAACAGCAGATCAGCATTTTAAGAATTTGAATTTAGTTAATTAGATGGGAGAAATTCTTTTACAATGTGTATGTACATCAAATTGTTTATCAAGTCATCAGAAGGTACACTTAAAAAACNCTTAAGTCAATTCATTTTATTGAGTTTTGCAAACACATCTTTAAACAACAGTCAAAGAATAAGAAAGTATTACAGAAGTTCAAATCGGTCCAACTGTAGCATACAGCAGAGCATAGGATTTAAGTCTTACTGTGTGATTTCAATTAATTCACTGTCATAAAATGAATATACTGTCCTTCTTGCTAGGAAGTTGCTTCCATATGTTCACCTTACACAGGGCTTCTGAATTTGGTGTATTTTAACAGCAGATCAGCATTTTAAGAATTTGAATTTAGTTAATTAGATGGGAGAAATTCTTTTACAATGTGTATGTACATCAAATTGTTTATCAAGTCATCAGAAGGTACACTTAAAAAACCTTACAATTTTGTTTGTCAGTTACATCTCAATAAAGCTAGAAAAAAAGAATTTAGGGCCTATCAATGATTTTAAAATATGGGAGGGGAAGAGTTCACAGCAAAAGCAGTTGCTGCGCTAAGAAGAAAAATATGACTCAGTATAAAGACTGTTCCTGTTTCGTTGCTGTCATGTTTGACTCTTTTGCAACCCCAGGGACTGCAGCCCAACGGGCTCCTCTGTCCATGGGATTCTCCAGGCAAAAATACTGGAGTGGGTTGCCATTTCCTCCTCCAGAGGATCTTTCCCACCAAGGGATCGAACCCGCGCCTCCTGCACTGGCAGGCGGGTTCTGTACCCTGAGCCACATGGGAAACCCTCACGATAAAGATAGGTACTAGTGAATTTTAAGTAAAAGAGGCTACTCAAATGTGGGAAAATTCAATTGGCAAAAGAGAAATACTCATTCTAGGGAGCTCTAAAAAAGTACACATTCTTTACAGGTACACATTCGCCTTATTGGATTTTTATGTTTTTTCTCTGCCAATTATTTAAAAAATATAAACAAAGGTGTTTTAGCAAAACAAAAGGGTGACCAATTGATCTAGTAATTAATTAGCAATAATGGAATGTAAGGGGGGGAGGGGTTTCATACATGCCAAAGGATGACATGAAGAAAGAACACAAAATCTAAAATCGAGTCTAGCTCATCAACCAAAGTAAAACATTTACTTATCATTTTCCAGTTTAAAGTTCCTTATCTCTATCCAGTTTTTAAAATAACATTAAGATATTTCATGTTGAATTTAAAACTTAACTAAAAGCATTATATTTTATTACTTTAAATTTAGCCTTAAATTTTATGGAAAATTTATTTATATTAAAAAAACGGACATAAAAGTAGTCTTTAATGCTAAAACTCATAATATCGGAAATATCATGGGTGTGTACAATGTAACCTGTAGTTTCCCATGTTTGACACTATTTGCTGAGGCACTATATACTCTATGATGGAAATAACTATTATCCAAAAATTATTGCTTGTTCATTATGGGGCACGTTGTCTGCATCAAACAAATGAATTCATAGGTTTGAGGTTTCATCTTCCAATTCAGGATTTGGGCCCTTTATCAAATACCTGCAATGTTTTGCAACATCCAGTTGAAAATACGCAAACAATTCTAGGCACTACCACAAGGTCTAGAAAAAATTATGATAATTCCCTATGATGAATTCAATTGTTTCAAACACAGTGCTAAAACCTTGTTAACTCTATGGAAGAATTCTGCGGCTGTGAGACTGAACCCTGCCTTCTCTCACTTATCCATCAAGGCCAGGATCATGTCACAGGTCAGGTCTTCCTCCAGGTCCTCACCTCCGGTCTTGGCTTCTAAGAAGTCAACGGGCATCATCTCTCCTGGGTACAGCTCTCCACTCACCAGGGATACCTCCTCGGCTGTTGCTTCTTGGGGAAAAAGGCACAGGGTTGGTATATTTAAAATAAAGCCGAGAAATTAAAATTGATAGATGGTGCAACTGTATCTTGGAAGTGACTGCTGAATTTTTAGCACAGCAGTAAGCGTTTTAGAAAGCAATGCTTCCGTTTATAGAACAGTACAAATGTGGTGCTGGAGAAGACTCCTGAGAGTCCTCTGAACAGCAAGGAAATCAAACCAGTCAATCCTAAAGGAAATCAACTGGGAGTACTCATTGGAAGGAGTATACTTTGGCCACCTGATGCAAAGTGCTGGAAAAGACCCTGATGCTGGGAAGGATTCATGGCAAGAGGGCGAGATGGTTGGATGGCATCACCGACTCAACGGACATGAATCTGAGCAAGCTCTGGGAGATAGTGAAGGACAGGGAAGTCTAATGTGCTGCAGTCCATGGGGTCACAGAGAGTCGAGCATGACTGAGTGGCTCAACAATGTCAGCAGCGTGGTCATTCGCTGTAGCGGCCCCAGGAGATGGACATGGCAGCCAGCAGCTCCATCAGGCCCAGGGACAGTCCACCAGGGTGGCCAAGGACGTCACCGCCTGGCTGAGGTCCAGCCAGGACCCTGTGATGGGGGTGTGGATCCACCAGGCCCCCAGGCTCATTCCTCTCCGATTCCATCATCACCCCCACTGCCATCATCACCCCCACTTCACCAGCCCACCCACTGTGGCGGCAGCAGCAACACTGCTAGGGCCAGGCGCCTGCCTGGGTCGGGCACTGAGGGCTCCCTTTCACAGTAACTCCCAGCACCCGGGGAAATGTACAACCAGAAACCACTGTGGAATAAAACCCGATTGGTTTAAAAGGAGGTACCGTCTTCCTTGGCTGGCTCTCTTGGGTTGGCGGGCTTCCTCGTCATTGCTTTTTCTTTTTCCACGGTGGTCGGCTTTTCCTGCCCAGAGTTACATTTTTCCGAGTGTCTGTGCATGTTGCTCTGTAGGAGGGAGAGGGAAACGACACAGCAGGGGGCAAGTCATTGTGGCCAGGACCGGCCTGGAAAACCCAAGGCTTAAGAGACAGGACTCAGGGAAGAGCGCATACCCCACACAGTTTGTACAAACAAGACAACTTTTTAAAGGAGACTGCTTTCTGTTGCATTTAGGGCTAGCCAAAATCCAGCTCGTCTTTAAATATTTTAAAAATCATATGCGTCAGTGAGAAGACAACATACATTTTTCTGGACTGTTTTTACTCTATGAAGCAAGGCTTGAAAAATTCAATAGACTGGATCCCAGATTTTATGAAAATCAGTGATATACCATGTACACTTCACTGTGCTGGTAGCTTCCCCCTGGAAGGTATTAAGATTGTACAACAGCTGGAGTTAAAAAGGCAGCTCAGAACTTTTATATCAGACCTATTAACCATATATTTTTGTCAGCAAACACTCAGGATGATTTAAAATAAGTGAGACACTTACACTATCTGACAAGTTCATAAACTAAAGTAAAATATTGGCAGCATGTCATTAAATACTTCCATTATATAAAACACGCCTCCTAATTTCCATTTTGACTTCGGTGTGGTGCTAAGGACCATCCTGGTGTGTGGGGAGGAGGAGGGAGGATTCACATGTCAGGAGAGGGGAAATTTTATTTAAATTTCTTCCATTTTATGCTTAGCCATAGGGGTTGGAACACTGCTTCAACAACAGACTTGAGTAGCTGGGACAGAAACTGGTCTGTGAAGCTGAAAATATTTACTTTCTAGCCCTTTACAGAAAAAAAGGGTACCAATCCTTGGTTAATAAAATGATAATGAATGTAAAACCAAGCCTTTTGGAGTCAAAGATTCTTCTGTGAATATGATAAAAGCAATGGCTTCACCCCCAGCAAAGTTCATAAATCTCCAGCTACGACTTCCCAACAACGTCATGAAGTTCATGGCTAAGGACCCCTGATACCAGTTTTGGATGAACAAACAAAACAAAAACATCCAGCCTTTAAAAAGTAAGTGGGGTAAGATTTTAGGTAAACATATCAATATTTGGGGCTTCCCAGATGGCGCTAGTGGTAAGGAACTCGCCTGCAATGCATGAGACATAAGACAAGAGGGCTCAATCCCCGAGTCAGGAAGATCCCCTGGAGAAGGGAATGGCAACCCACTCCAGCATTCTTGCCTGGAGAGTTCCATGGACTGAGGAGCCTGGTAGGCTACAATCCACAGGCTCGCAAAGAGTCGGACACGACTGAGTGACTTAGGACAGGTCAACATTTAGGTCTCAGAGAGCAGAGTGTAATAATACAACAAACATCGGTGTCAGGGAAACAATTCTCAAGAGAGGAGGCTCCTGGTGCTCCGAATCCAGAGTGGGGGTCTTCCTGGAGAGGAAGGGGGGCTGACATTCTGGCATCCACTCCAGTATTCCTACCTCGAGGAGTACACAGGGTCCACTGTGTGTTAAAGACAGGAAGCCTGAGAATCACTTACTTTTGATTGGCGCGTGACTGCTTAACAGTGCTAGTTTCTGCTGTGAATCAGCTGTGCGTGCCTGCGTGCTCAGTCACGTCTGTCTCTTTGCGACCCTGTGGACTGCAGCCTGCCAGGCTCTCTGTCCATGGGACTCTCCAGGCAGGAACAGTGGAGTGGGTTGCCACGCCCTCCTCCAGGGGACCTTCNTGAGACACTTACACTATCTGACAAGTTCATAAACTAAAGTAAAATATTGGCAGCATGTCATTAAATACTTCCATTATATAAAACACGCCTCCTAATTTCCATTTTGACTTCGGTGTGGTGCTAAGGACCATCCTGGTGTGTGGGGAGGAGGAGGGAGGATTCACATGTCAGGAGAGGGGAAATTTTATTTAAATTTCTTCCATTTTATGCTTAGCCATAGGGGTTGGAACACTGCTTCAACAACAGACTTGAGTAGCTGGGACAGAAACTGGTCTGTGAAGCTGAAAATATTTACTTTCTAGCCCTTTACAGAAAAAAAGGGTACCAATCCTTGGTTAATAAAATGATAATGAATGTAAAACCAAGCCTTTTGGAGTCAAAGATTCTTCTGTGAATATGATAAAAGCAATGGCTTCACCCCCAGCAAAGTTCATAAATCTCCAGCTACGACTTCCCAACAACGTCATGAAGTTCATGGCTAAGGACCCCTGATACCAGTTTTGGATGAACAAACAAAACAAAAACATCCAGCCTTTAAAAAGTAAGTGGGGTAAGATTTTAGGTAAACATATCAATATTTGGGGCTTCCCAGATGGCGCTAGTGGTAAGGAACTCGCCTGCAATGCATGAGACATAAGACAAGAGGGCTCAATCCCCGAGTCAGGAAGATCCCCTGGAGAAGGGAATGGCAACCCACTCCAGCATTCTTGCCTGGAGAGTTCCATGGACTGAGGAGCCTGGTAGGCTACAATCCACAGGCTCGCAAAGAGTCGGACACGACTGAGTGACTTAGGACAGGTCAACATTTAGGTCTCAGAGAGCAGAGTGTAATAATACAACAAACATCGGTGTCAGGGAAACAATTCTCAAGAGAGGAGGCTCCTGGTGCTCCGAATCCAGAGTGGGGGTCTTCCTGGAGAGGAAGGGGGGCTGACATTCTGGCATCCACTCCAGTATTCCTACCTCGAGGAGTACACAGGGTCCACTGTGTGTTAAAGACAGGAAGCCTGAGAATCACTTACTTTTGATTGGCGCGTGACTGCTTAACAGTGCTAGTTTCTGCTGTGAATCAGCTGTGCGTGCCTGCGTGCTCAGTCACGTCTGTCTCTTTGCGACCCTGTGGACTGCAGCCTGCCAGGCTCTCTGTCCATGGGACTCTCCAGGCAGGAACAGTGGAGTGGGTTGCCACGCCCTCCTCCAGGGGACCTTCCCTACCGAGGGATTAAACCCGCGTCTCCTGCATCTGCTACATCACAGGTGGGTTCTTTACCGCCGAGCCACTGGGTAAGCCTGAATCAGCTACAGGGTACAAGTATCCTCTCCCTTTTGGACCTCCCTCCCATGCCCCACCCCACCCTTCTAGGTCATCACGGGGCCCTGAGCTGAGCTCCCTGCACTCTACAGCAGCTTCCCACTGTTAACCGGTTTGCTCATGGTAGTGTATGTATGTCAATTCCACGCTGTCCATCCGTCCCACCCTCCCCTTCCCCTGCTGTGTCCACTGTTCTCTGCTACTTTTTAAAAATTAAATTGAGTTGGAGTATCCAGATATGCTTTCATTTATTTAAACACTTTTTGTTTTTTGGAGTAGTTTTACACTCTCAGCAAAATTGAGAGGGAGGTAGAGATTTTCTGCCCTAAATATCCTCTGTTCTGTGCCTATTCGTTCCTCCATCAAGCCCAACCCTTGGAGGCCATGATCTGTTTATTGTCTCCATAGATTTGCCTTTTCCAGAGAGTTATGCAGTTGGAACCATGCAATCTGTAGTATTTTCAGACTGCTTCTTTCACCTAATGAGCAGGAACCGTTCCTCCGTGTCTTTTCATGGCTTGATGGCTCATTCCTTTTAGCACTGCATAATATCCCACTGTCTGGGTGCACTGCAGTTTATGTGTCCATCCACCCACTCGAGGAAGCCTTGGTTGCTTCCGAGTTGGGCTATTATGCGTAAAGTTGCTATAAACACCTGTGAGCAGGTTTGTATGTAAATATAAGCTTTCAGCTCTTTGGGGGTAAATACCAAAGGACAGGGTTGCTGGACTGTACTGTACGAGTAGATGTAGTTTTGCAGGAAACTTCCAAGCTGTCTTCCAAAGTGGCTGCACTGTTTTACACACTTTCACCAGCAACGCATGACAGTTCCTGTTGCTCCACATCCTTGCCAGCATCTGGTGGTGTCAGTGTTCTGGATTTTGGCTGCTCTGATAGGTGTGTGGTGGCATCTCATTTTTTTAAAGTATTAAACAAAATGACTTCTATTCTAACAAGCTATGATACATGTTTTGGTAAAATAGCATTTGAATTTGCACTTCCTTGATGACATATGATGGGGAATAATTTTTCATAGGCTTATTTGCCATCTGTATAGCCTTCTAAGAAGATCATGGCATCCGGTCCCATTACTTCACGGCAAATAGATGGGGGAAAAGTGGAAGCAGATTTTATTTTCTTGGGCTCCATAATCACTGAGGATGGTGACTACAGCTATGAAATGAAAAGACGCTTGCTCCTTGGAAGAAAAACTGTGACAAACTTAGCATATTAAAAAGCAGAGATATCACTTTGCTGACAAAGGTCCGTCTAGTTAAAGCTATGGTTTTTCCAGTAGACAAGTACAGATGTGAGAGGTGGACCATAAAGATGGGTGAGTGCTGAAGAACTGATGCTTTCAAATTGTAGTGCTGGAGAAGACTCTAGAGTATCCCTCAGACTACAAGGAGATCACCCCAGTCAGTTCAGTTCAGTTCAGTTGCTCAGTCGTGTCCGACTCTTTGTAACCCCACGGACTGCAGCACGCCAGGCCTCCCTGTCCATCTCCAGCTCTAGGAGTTTACTCAAACGTATGTCCAAAAAAAATAAAAAATAAAAACGTATGTCCATTTGAGTCAGTGATGCCATCCAACCATCTCATCCTGTCATCCCCTTTTCCTTCCACCTTCCATCCTTCCCAGCATCAGAGTCTTTTCAAATGAGTCAGTTCTTCGCATCAGGTGGCCAAAGTACCGGAGTTTTAGCGTCAGCATCAGTCCTTCCAATGAACATTCAGGACTGATTTCCTTTAGGATGGACTGGTTGGACCTCCTTGCAGTCCAAGGGAATCTTGAGTCTTCTCCAACACCACAGTTCAAAAGCATCAATTCTTCAGTGCTCAGCTTTCTTTATAGTTCAACTCTCATATCCATACATGACTACTGGAAAAATCATAGCTTTGACTAGATGGACCTTTGTCAATCCTAAAAGAAAGAAATCAACCCTGAATATTCATTGGAAGGACTGATGCTGAAGCTCCAGTACTTTGGTTATCTGGTGCAAAGAGCCAACTCGTTGGAATAGACCCTGATGCTGGGAAAAACTGAAAGCAAAAGAAGAGGGCAACAGAGGATGCGATGGTTGGATGGCATCACTGACTCAATGGACGTGAATTTAAGCAAACTGGGAGATAGTGTAAGATAGAGGAGCCTGGAGTGTCACAGACCGTGGGGTTGCAAAGAGTCAGCCTCCACTTAACGACTGAATAACAATGACAAATATCTTCTTTGGTGAGGTGACTGTTAAAATCCTTGCATTTTTCAATTGGGTCATTTTCTTGTGGCTGAGTTTTAAGAGTTCTTTGTATTCTGGATAAATCTTTTATCAGATGTGACATTTGCAAATATTTCCTCCTAGTTTGTAGCTTCTGTGCTAATTCTTTTGATATAGTCTTTCACAGAAGTTTTTAATTTTATTGAAGCCCATTGTATCAGTTATTTCTCTCATGGATCACATATTTGGTGTTTCTTCTGTAAAGACATCACCATACCAAGGTCATCTGGAACTTTTCCCCCTATGTTATACTTTAGGACTTTCACAGCTTTTTTTTTTTTTTTTTAACCTTTAAGTCTGTGATCCATTCTGAGCTAATTTTTAGAAGAGTGTAAGGCCTGGATCTTGATTTTTTTTTTTTTTTGCATGTGGGTGTCCCATTGCTCCAGCATCGTTTGTTGAAAAGAATATCTTTTCTCCAATGTCTTGCTTTTGCTCCTTTTTCAAAGATCAGCTGATTATGTTATTGGAAATCTATTTCTGGGATCTCTGGTCTGTCCCATTGATCTGTTGAGTCTGTTCTTGCACCAATATCACACTACCTGAAGTTTTATATTTAACAGTTTTTCACATTAAAAAAATGTTTATTTATTTATTTGGCTGCATCGGGTCTTAATTGCAGCAACTCAGGATCCCTTGTTGCGTCCTGGGAACTCTAGGGCACGGGGCTCAGTAGTTATGACACCAGGGCTGAGTTGCCCTGCGGCATGTGGGATCTTGGTTCACTGACTAGGGATTGAACCTGTGTTCCTAGCACTGGAAGGCAGATTCTTAACCCCTGGACTACTCGGGAAATCCCTAAGGCTTTATATTAAGTCTTGAAGTCAGGGAGCATCAGTCTCCCAACTTCATTTTGTTCCTTTGATACTGTGGGCCTTCTGCTCTCTCTGTAAACTTTGGAATCAGTTTGTCAGTAATCACAAGCAACTTGCCAAGACTTTGATGGGAACTGCATTGAGTCTACAGGTGACACCTTGATGATACTGCATTTTCTTATCCATAAACCTGGAATAGTTCTCTACTCATTTGGTTCTTCTTTGACTTCATTCATCAGAGCAGTCTTCATTTCTGTTACAGTGTTATTGATCTCCAGCATTTCTTTTCAGTTCTTAGGATTTCCAGCTCAGCTTACATGGTGTGCTGCCTATTTTTTCTTAGAGCCCTTAGCACATGAATCATAGTTGTTTTAAACTCCTGGTCTGATAATTCCAAGGTCCCTGGCCCTCCTGATGCTCGCTCTCTCTCTTCAAATTTTTATTTATTTATTTTTGCTCTTTGGCATGCCTTGGAATTTTTTCTTGTTAGCTGGACATGATGTACTGTGTAAAACAAACTGCTGTAAATAGGCCTGGGCTCCAAAATCACTGTGAACGGTGACTGCAGCCATGAAATTAAAGGCCGCTTGCTCCTTGGAAGAAAAGCTATGACAAACCTAGACAGCAAATTAAAAAACAGAGACATTACTCTGTGGACAAAGGTTCATACAGTCAAAGCTATGGTTTTTCCAGTAGTCATGTACAGATGTGAGAGTTGGACCATAAATGAGGCTGAGCACTGAAGAATTGATTCTTTTGAACTGCGGTGCCTGAGAAGAGTCTTGAGAGTCCCTTGGACTACAAGGAGATCAAACCAGTCCATCCTAAAGGAAATCAACTGTGAATATTCACTGCAAGGACTGTTGCTGAAGCTGAAGCTCAAGCTCCAATACTTTGGCTGCCTGATGCGAAGAGTCAACTCACTGGTAAAAGACCCTGATGCTGGGAAAGACTGAGGGCATGAGGAGAAGGGGGTGACAGAGGATGAGATGGTTGGATGGCATTACTGATTCAAAGAACATGAACTTGGGCAAACTCTGGGAGATGGTGAGGGATGGGGAAGCCTGGCGTGCTGCAGTCCACGGGGTCCCTAAGAGTTGGACACAACTTGGTGACTGAACAACAACAACAAATATTCTATCAAACGGATGGGCAGCATTTTATCTGTCTGTTAGCTGATGGACATTTGGGTAGTCTCCACTTCTTAATGAATGCTGCTGCTGTGAAGGGCTGTGTAGTCATAAGTTTTCACTTCTTTGGGGTACATGACCAGGTGTGGAATTACCAGGTAACAGGGTAGCTTTAACTTTTCGAGGACCTGCCAGGCTATCTTACACGGTGACGTCATCATTTAAAAATGTCACCGGTAGTGTATGAGGGGCTCAGTCTCTGAATATCTTTATCATCCTCTTTGACCACAGTTATTCTGATGGCTGTCCCATGGGGTAACTCACCACCATTCTGCTTTGCATTTCCGTAGTGAGGAATCTTTTCACAAGCCTGTAGTTTATCTGTATATCTTCTTTGGAGAAATGTCTACTTAGATCCTTGGCCTATTTTTAATAGAATACTTATCTTTTAATTATTGAGCTGTAAAAGTTCTTTATATATTCTAGACGTAAGTCCCAATGTGCTTGCTTGAATAGGAGGAAAAGTTTCCAAACTTCCAATTTTATGTTCTGAAGGAGTCTATGAGGCTGACTTATTCTTTTCTCTGTTTCCCTGTGGCTTCCTTACAATTTTAACTCAGCATGAATGACACTGTTTCTGGAGCACTGCCACTGCTTCTGTTTGAAATTCTGAAGTTTTAGCATTAACACTCTAAAACTGTCCCATGACACTACCCAAACACACAACGACCCTACCATTGTCTCTTAAGAGGAAAGACAGTTTCCTCCGTAAAACAGTCAAATTCGGATCATTTTAAACTTTTATAAAGTTAGAGTGAAGCTCATGTCATATCTAGGAATCTGGCTAATCATCTCTGGTGCTTTTGAAATGTCCATAAATTGACACTTTTTTCTTTCAAAAGGGACTCATCCCCCATCCCTGGAATAGGGCCTGAATTATGTGATGCATTTGCAATGAGTAGAAGTAGGGTCGTGTCACTTTTAAGACTAAGGGACAAAAGGCACCATGGCTTCCTCCTTGCTACCTCTTGCCCGCTCTGGTTATGAGGATACTTGAGCAGCCCAGTGGAGAGGTCCATGTGATCAGGAGCTGTGGCCTCCAGCCAATAGCCGCATTGAGGGCGCCAGCTTGGAAGTGGTCCCTCCAGCCCTCGTCAAGCCTTCAAATGACCACAGCCCTGACAACATGCTGATTGGGACCCATGAGAGATCCAGAGCGAGAATCACCCCAACTTCCTGACCCACAGAAAATGAGACAGGACAAATGTGCGTTGTGTTAAGCCAGTACGTTGGGGGTAACTCATTATGCCATAGATAACTAATACAGCATCTAAAAAATGATAAATAGAAGAGTAAGTGTATTTCTCGGCATAGTACCAATGGCACGAGTCTAAGAATATCTACAAAACATATGAAAAACAGCATTCTTTCTTGAAGTAGCCTAAATCGAATCCACAAGGACAATTCTTTAAAATGTTACCTGAGAAGCAGGGGTTCTTTAGTCTGAGGACTCCCTAAAGCCATTTGCAAGATTCTGTCTGCAGGATTGTCTTTTTCCACAGAAAGGAGACCACACATTTATATAAGATTTCCAAGACTTTCGTGACTCCAAAAAACTAATAACCACTTTCCTAAGGCATGACAGATGCTATCTTAAATCCTAGCAAGTTTCTATAATCAGGTTTAAACTGCCTGGGTGTGACACTGTGCCTGGGGGATCCCGGGATCTTTTCAAGGAGGATTTATTGTGACTTGAGTGAGCTTACCCAGCGGGAAAAACCTTTGCCACACTTGGGGCATTCGTAAATAGTCGGGACGAAATTGGTATCGTGGTATTTCTTGAAGTGCACATTTAGAAGCTGCTGCTGTCGGAAACATTTATTGCAGGCAAGACAGACAAATGGTTTCTCTCTGGTATGGGTACGTGTATGAACTGTCATATGACGTTCCTGGAAGGCAAGGAAAACAAACAGGCTTAGCTACTGACAATTTTTTAGTATCAGGCATAATTTATTGTGCGTGCTTAGTCACTCAGTCATGTCTGACTCTCTGTGACCTCATGGACTATAGCCTGCAGAATATTGGAATGGGTTGCCATTTCCTCCTCCAGGTCATCTTCCTGGCCTAGGGATTGAACCTGCATCTCTTGCATTGCAGGTGGATTCTTTCCCGCTGAGCCACTGGGGAAGCCCCATTATTACCTGCATACCTCTCCCCCCTCCTCCAAAGATGTGTCCATTTTTAAGAAAAAACAAGGCCAATGCATTCTCGACACAGCTCTACCACGGAAGCAGCACAGTATGGCCTCTAGGAAGCAAGGTCTTACCCGGTCCTTGCCCCAGGTTACCAAGTTCTCACGATTAATCCCAGCCGGTCCTTCACTCCCGGGGGGATGAGGCAGACCACACTTGGAAGAGTGAAACCGAAATCAATTTCCTCTCCAGAAGAGCTCACGTAGCTGCAGCCTCATTTCTATAATTATTTGCCATGATCCGAGTTTACAAAGAGCAGACAGATCCTGCAAACTTGAAAACCTATCGTTAGAGTTTCAATTCGGCAGCTATTTGGGGGTCGAAGAAGTCACGCGTCTAAGTGTTTTCCTAGCTATTACCCGATGGTGTTACAGCTAATCTCCATATCGATTTAAAAGCACAGTGGTGAAAATCATTGTTCTCAGCAAAGAAATCACCAGAAATTTTAACTAAGATTTATATGAATAACTCATCTGGGGAATCAAGACAAAAATATAGATTCTATATGCTGTGGGACAACTGAGTTGACGTGCTGCAATTACTGAGCCTGGGCACCTAGAGCCCCGTGTGCCGCAACGAGAGCCCACCGTGATGAGAAACCCAGGCACAGCAACTAGAGAGTAGCTCCCAATTTCCACAACTTGAGAAAGGCCACACGCATCAGCAAAGACCCGGCACAACCAAAAATAGGTCAATTAATCTAAAAACAAGACTCACAACAGTCCTGCTTGGTGTGGCTGCTCTGACTCATGTTCGGGCAGCCCCACCGCCTTTGCACCGT
Organism: Neotragus moschatus; assembly: GCA_006410615.1. Taxonomy (NCBI): domain Eukaryota; kingdom Metazoa; phylum Chordata; class Mammalia; order Artiodactyla; family Bovidae; genus Neotragus; species Neotragus moschatus. The sequence goes on along the minus strand of SJYA01001955.1, from coordinate 452,223 downwards.
CAATGCCAACGTCACATAGCAAAAGGGCAGAGAGTGTGTTGGCAGCATAACTACTTAATGACAGTGACTTTGACCTTATGCTTCTGATTGGCTTCAAGGACCTCAAGAGGTCTGTGAGCCACACTTTTGAACCCACAGTATAAAAACAACTCTTGGCTCACGCAGAGCTGTCTTTTGGCTATTCTGAATAGTCTCTTTTTATGGAAGGCACGATTTTCCAGAATATGTTCAAAATGAAAGGGAATCCCACTCCAGTCCTTCCTTCTTCCATCTCCCCCTACCCCCCAGCACCTGCCCACAGTCCCTGAGACACAGTACCTGCTTGCAGGCGTAGTTGCAGTATTCACACTTGAATCTCTTCTCATTTTTGTGAGTTTTCTGGTGCTGGATAAGGGTGTAGCGATCGTGGAACACAGCAGGGCAGTAACGGCATTTCATCTCTGCAGTTCCGTACGTGTGCAGGTTGCGCAAATGGACGCCTAAAAGCATCATGGAGCATCATGTACAAGAAGTTATTTTCTGTGAGGTCGATTTTCCCCTACCCTTCAAGTAGAGTTTCTCAGCCTTGGAACTACAGGCAGACCTCAGAGATACTGCAGATTCCCTTTCAGACCATTATGATAAACCAAATAAAACAAATATTAATACATGGATGTTTTCGTCTCCCAGTGCCTATAAATGTTATGTTTATGCTAGACTATCATCTATTAAGTGCGCAGCAGCATTGTGTCTAGAAGACTAGATGCATGCTTTAATTTAAAACTACTGCTTTAAAAAATGCTAATTGTCATCTGAGCCTTCAGCAAGTCATAATCTTTTTGCTGATGGAAGATTTGAAATATTGTGAGATTTATACCAAAATGTGATATAGAGACAAGAAGTGAACAAGTGTAGTCGGCGAAAAATGGTGCAAATAGACTTGCTTAATTCAGGGTTGCCACAAATGTTCAATGTGTAAGAATCACAGCATCTGAGGAGCACAATAAAGCAAAGTGCAATAGAATGAGGTCTGCTGGTAGTAACACTCGAAGCTGGCTGGTGTCTGCCTGGGCGGGGTGGGGGCGTCCTGCGTGCTGCAGGATGTACGTTTGACAGCATTGCTGGCCTCCACCCTCTAGCACCAGTCGCATCCCTTCCTCCCCAGGGTGATAACCAAAGTGCCTTCAGATACTGCCGAATGCCCACCTCCCCAGCCATAAAGTCATTCTCAGCTGAAAACCGCTGCTTTAAATGCACGGTGTGCTGACATCTCATGCTAATATTCTTTCTCAGGGAGTTAAGCACATAAGGTAGGCCATATTGGACCCAACACGTTCATTAAACAAAGCGCTTGGAGAACCTTACTATCTGGGTGGAGTTTTAGGATAATGTTAAGATGGATTTACGTGAATGTCTGTGCGCACGCTGATTGTGTCTGACTCTTTGCAACCTTATGGACTATAGCCCACCAGGCTCCTCTGTCCACGGGGTTTCCCAGGCAAGAATACTGAAATGGGTTGCTATTTCCTTCTCCAAGGAATCTTCCCGATTCTGGGATAGAACCCGTGTCTCACATCTCCTGGATTGGCAGGCGGGTTCTTTACCACTCTGTCGCCTAGGATGGTTTTACGTAACAAAGATATAACCTCTGCAATTTTTGCATAATTTAAAAAATATATATTTATTTGGCTGCATCAGGTCTTAGTTGGGGCAGGCAAGATCTAGTTCTCTGATCAAGGATCAAACCTGGGCCCCCTGCCTTGGGATCTCTGAGTCTTAACCACTGGACCACCAGGGAAGTCCCTAGCCTCTGTATTCTGACTTAAAAGCCCAGACGTTCTGTTAGATGTCAATCTTCTGATTTTTCCTATGTTGTAATTGACAGACACACTCTAAGATAATTTCTTGGCAACTGAGTCTAGTGCGAGTTGGCTTTGTGATCCTTTGTGTCAGAGGCTACACTAAAATCAACAACTGCTGGGTGGAGGTACACATGTCAGGTGTGTGGACTCAGTCATTTAGAGTTTGGTATCTCCTATGGAGACAAGAAGGAAGGCTGAGCTTGTTTATAGAACATCTCATGACATGTATGGAGAGTGTCCCTGACTCAGATGGGCCATAGCCTGTATTTCTTGGTGGTGTTGTTGAAAACGTCCCTTCTTGGCAACTGGCTCATGGTTTACGCCCTACAAGGTCCCACTGGGCTGTGTTTTGCAACTGACAAAGATTTTGAAGAGAAACAAAAGCTAAGGCTTCACTAAACACCTTTACCCTTTCAGAAATGTTTTCAAAATAGTGTCTCTCATCTCTAGAATTTCTCTGGGCAAACTGGGGACTCTGTCTCTGCTGGCATATTCTGAGCATCACAGTGTTATGTTTTAGGAAGAGGACAGAGGCAGTGGAAACTGAGGGATCAGGAACCCTGGAACAAAGGAGAGAGGCTGGCTCACTCACTCTACCTGTCCCCCACCCCTGACACCCCTACAACTACACCTCCCCTGAAGGTGGCATATGACCCCAGATCTCAACCCGGCACTCAGACATGCTCAAGGTGCCTCCTCTGTTACGATGGTTTACCTGGTCACAACGTGGAGTTCATGTCACAGGAAGAGGACTGTTTCACTGAAGCAAGTTCCTTACGGAAAGAACCATGTCTCACTTCTTACTTTTGTACCTTTAGTTCCCAGAACTTTTCAGGGTCACAGCAGGGGATTAAGAAAAGCCTGCTGAGTGTCACTGGACAGAACACTGATAAAAGATTCAGAACCTGCAACGAGGCCATGTGCTGGCATCCTGGTCACAGGGGTAAGTTCGCTTTCTGTCTCTGATCCCCTTCGTCATTTGTAAAAAAAACAGACCCAATACGGAGCCAAGTAACACCTGGAGGAAGCCCACTGTGAGTTCAAATGCCCGTGAGAGCGCATCTAAACAGGACCTGGACCAAACTCTGAAACTGCAATTATGCAATATAGCCACAAGATGGCACCATAGGACCGCTAAAACAACAACAACAATCAAAGAAAAAACAAAAACAAAAACAAAACCCAATCCAACCCTAGGAGCAGTTCTTGAATCCTACTGCCTCCCTGGCATCAGGCCCAGGGCTCCTCAGGTTTCCCAGAGCTGCACACAGTGCAGCTAAAAGGAGTCAGTAGCACTGACATGTAAACGCTATCGTGTAGAACAGATAGCTAGTGGGAAGCTGCTGTGCAGTGCCGGGAGCTCAGCTCAGTGCTCTGGGGTAACCTAGAGGGATTGACCTAGAAGGGTGGGATGAGGCGGGGCAGGAGAGGGGCTCAAGAAGGAGGCGATATATGAATACATAGAGCTAAATCACACTGTACTGTAAAGCAGCTATGAAAAGTGAAAGTCTTCGTGGCTCTGTCATATTCAAGTCTTGCAACCCCATGGACTGTAGCCTGCCAGGCTCCTCTGTCCATGGGATTCTCCACACACTAATACTGGAGTGGGTTTCCGTTTCCTTCTCCAGGGGATCTTCCTGATCCCGGGATTGAACCCAGGGCTCCTTCATTACAAGCAGATTCTTTACCATCTGAGCCACCAGGGAAGCTCAAAGCAACTACACGCCAGTGAAAAAAAAACAATCAAGGAAGCTCTGGACGCCAGACACTCACGCAGGTCGCTCTTCCTGGCGATGATGGCGGCGCAGTGTGGGCACTGGTACTTGGGGACATTCTCGCTGTGCTTCTGCAGGACGTGCATCTTCATAGTCCCGCTCTGGGTGAAGCGGGCATGGCAGATGTGGCATTCGTAGGGCTTCTCACCTGGGACACGGAAGACAACAGTGACCCTCTGCTGAGGTGCTCCACCCCGGAAACCCTGGTGCTCCGCAAAGGACACCTGGAGCTGAAGGCCTCTCTTTCCCCCAATATTCCCTTTTCAGCTCCTTCATCCTACATGTGACTCTCCGGTGAGCGCGAGATTCCTAAATCAAGCCAGACAACATCATGTCCAGCTGTGTGGACAGTGGGCCAGAGGGAGCGACTCTCCTAACATCTGATGGCTGCTCATGGTTCAAGACCCATGCGTGCCTGTGTGCTCAGCGGCCCAGTCATGTCCAACTCTTTGCAACCCTATGGACTATAGCCCGCCAGGCTCCTCTGTCCATGGGATTCTCCAGGCAAGATACTGGAGCGGGTTGCCATGCCCTCCTCCAGGGGATCTTCCTGAACCAGGGATGGAACCCGCGCCTCTTGTGTCTCCTGCGTTGGCAAGTGGGTTCTTTACCACTGGCGCCCCCTGGGAAGCCCTCAGAGAAAGCAATGCGTGGCCTATTTGGCCTTAGCAGGAGATACTCCCACCTGAATGTGTCCTCATGTGCCGCTTCAGCTTGTAGGTGTCTTTGCTGGCGTAGCTGCAGAGGGAGCACTGAAAGGGGCGCTCACCCGTGTGCGAGCGGATGTGGCGCTTCAACTTGCTCGCCTGGCAAACAAATGAAAGATATTTATTGCAATGGAAACGTCAAACCTGCGGACTCTTGAATAAAGCAGCATTATAAAAGATACGTAAATGAGTCCAACGTTAACATCAGAACCCATTTCAGGCCCCGGAAAACACGCTAAGCCTTTCATTTTCCTTTCTGGGTTGGAAGGTGTCCTTCATCTGAGTTGTGTGCGCTGAGATCCTCCGCTGATGAGCGGGAGGATCAAGAGACTCTCACTTTCAGCTTCGCTTTGCAAGAGAAGACGGAAATCCAGACGCTCAGTGCAAACGTGATTTTATTTTCATTTCTAAAGCAACATCCTCTCAAAAGCGGCAAAGTTTAGATGATGCTGCAGAAGCGTGCGGGCCACAAAACTATCGTTTGTGTAAACAGAGAAACTTGAAACATGAGCTCTCGAATGGACCTGCCTCTGCTGGAGGCATGTCACAGCTCCCAAGTCCTGTGGACCCTAAACAGCCCAGGGATGGAGGAAAGCCTTCGTGGTAATTAAGAAGAGGTTCCAGGGACTTCTCCCGTGGTCCAGGGGCTAGGACTCTACACTCCCAATGGAGGAGGCCCAGGTTTGATCCCTGGTCGGGGAACTGGATCCCACATGCCACAACCCACAGCGAAGAGTGAAATAACTGTCTTTAAACAAAAGAACAGGTTCCACACAGCAGTAGTTTCTCCATGAGAAGTAACTTAAAAAAATTATTTTATTTTCGAACGCCTTGGGTCTTTCTTGCTGCACAGGCTTTGCTCTGGTTGCAGAGGCGAGGGCTCCTCTTGGCTGCGGTGCACGGGCTTCTCATCGCAGTGGCTTCTTGCTGTGGAGCACGGGCTCTAGGTGCTCAGCCTGCAGCAGTTGTGGCACGTGGGCTTAGTTGCTCCGTGGCATGTGGGATCTTCCCAGGCCAGGGACTGATCGAACCCGTGTCCCCTGCATTGGCAGGCAGATTCTCATCCTCTGTACCACCAGAGAAGTAACTTTTAAGTAGAAGAAAAGTAACATTTAAGTAGAAAAAAATATACACTACATTCTAATTTGATTAGAATGTATGTATCCTACTCAGTTAAAAGGCAGACAGGCCTCTCATCTGATCCTTTTTTTTTTTTTTTTGCCTATTTTATTACCTTCAAGAACTGTTCTTACTCTGTAATCACTTATTTTGGGCCTTTATCTACCTTTAGTAGAAGAGAAGGTAATCACCCATGCCTGGAATACAGGTGTCAGAAAGCCCTGAGCAGCCTCTTTGTAATCTTAGGAGGGCTGCACTGGGCTGGGTTCCCTAATGTGCGGCAACTACTCACAAGCCTAAAGAACATTCTAGAACAGGGGAAGACTTGGAAAACAAGAGCCAAACCAAAAAAATTTGGCTTTTAGATTTTCATTTTGATTTATTTATGTTTGGTTGGACTGGGTCTTCGTTGCTGTGGACAGGCTTCTTCTAGCTGCAGTGAGTGGGGGCTACTCTTCGCTGCAGTGTGTCGACCTCTCATTGAGGTGGCTTTTCTTGTTGCAGAGCACAGGTACTAGGCGCACGGGCTTTGGGAGTTGCAGCACGTGGGCTCAGTAGCTGTGGCCCACGGGCTTAGTAGCTCTGTGGCTTGTGGGATCTTCCCAGACCAGTGATCGAACCCCTGCACTGGCAGGCTGATTCTTTATCCACTGCGCCACCAGGGAAGTCCCAGCTTAGATTTTTAGAAGATGAAGAGATATCTTTGAGTGCATCAGAAAGCAAAACAAAAAGAACTTGTAAAATCATAGCACGAAAGGTTTGATAAGTTGCACGGTGTGAATGAACAAAGAAAAGTGTTAGTCACAGAGGCGTGTCCAACCCTGTGACCCCACAGACTGTAGCCCGCCAGGCTCCTCTCTCCATGGGACTGTCCAGGCAAGAATACTGGAGTGGGTAGCCATTCCCTTCTCCAGGGGATCTTCCTGACACAGGGATCGAGTCAGGTCTCCTGCACTGCAGGCAGATTCTTTACTGTCTGAGGCACCAGAGAAGCCCATCAAAGAAGGCTGTGTGTAAACCTGCTCTGGACGGCTGTGAAAGCGAGGATGGGGAGAGAGGGGAGGTCAGAAGCTGCTATACCCATACCCCAGCTTTACTCACTCCTGCTGGCACTTGTGTCAGGGAGGGGACTTGGGCTACTCCTCCTTAGAGCAGACCAGCATGCTAGACTTCGAAAGTGCAAAAAAAAAAAAAACCCACCAACAAGGTGATAGCAGCAGCAGAGGGTCGGTGTTGAGGCCAACCCCAGAGACAGGTCTCAGCGAACCTGGGAGTGTGTTCTGAGAACTGGCAGGACAGCAACCAAAAGTCTAAGCCACGTTTATGACCTTGAGATGGCTTCATTCTGTGAAACCCCCATTTGTGTTTTGAAATGGAGCTGGAGCCTATACTTCTCTAGTGGCTCAGACAGTAAAGATTCTGCCTGCAATGCAGGAGACCCAGGTTCGATTCCTGGCTTGGGAAGATTCCCTGGAGAAGGGAAAGGCAACCCACATCAATATTCTTGCCTGAAGAATTCCATGGACAGAGAACCCTGGGGGGCTACAGTCTATGGGAGTCCCAAGGAGCCGGACACCTGAGCGACTTTCACTTTCAGGATCCTATGGTCCTTGCCACCCACCCGCGCCCCTCGCCCCCAACTGATGTTCTCTGCCTGCTTTTTGTGCAGAAAACTTTAGTCAAAGAGTAAGTTCAACCAGAGAGCGAGAAATGCTGAAAGAAACGAAAAACAAAGTGAGTTAAGAGATGAAATAATAATGCTGTTTTCATTGAGCATAGGGAAGGACCTTTAGTTCTTTCTCAAGGGCTATAGATAATATTCTGGGTCATATCCTGTGAACTGTCTTACAGATACTAAAACATCAGGTGGAAAAGTTAACTACACGAAGACCAGATGGCACCCAGGACATGAGCTGCCACAAACCTGAGAAATGGCCTCAAAGAAATGGGGACAAAGGGATCCTGGAACTGAAGATTAACTGTACCTAAAACAACCAAGATGATGCTGGTCCAACCAGTGACGACCAATTTGAAGATGAGTGTTACAGATTGCTCTTTCTGCATGTAGCTCGCCTCTGCCCAACTCTGTCTATAAAGACTCTCACCCTCTGCTTGTCGGGGCAGGGGGAGTTGGCCTTTGGACAGATTTCCGCCACCCTCTCCCTCAAGTTGCTGGTGGTGGTGGTTTAGTCCCTAAGTGTGTCTGACTCTTGTGACCCCATGGACTGTAGCCTGCCAGGCTCCTCTGTCCATGGGATTCTCCAGGCAAGAATACTGGAGTGGGTTGCCATTTCCTTCTCCAGGGGATCTTCCCAACCCAGGAATCAAGCCTGGGTCTCCTGCATTGTAGGCAGATTCTTTACTGATTGAGCTACGCTGGCACCTGAAATAAAGCAAACTTTCCTTTCCACCAATCTGGCTTGTTTATTGGCTTTTGAGTGGCAAGCAACTGGACCCCCCCCCCAACACACACTTTTGGTTACATTTTCATTATACAGTTACAACCTTTAACTCAGATGAGAAACAACTTTTAAAAATAGTAAATAGAAAAAAAGAAAATTATTTTTGGAATCAAATTCTGACATTGTCTGTGAAATTTCCTAGTTGATGAAACACAGCTGCATCACTACTGCATTTAAACTTTCACTGTCCCCCTTTGGCTTAGTTGAGTTCGAGTGTCTTTTTCTTGCCCAATGGGCTCAGGACCCAGCATGTGCTGTACTGGATGGCAGAGTCCTTAAAACTTGCAGAAAAGTGACATTCAAAAGTAACTGTGATCTATTGGTTAAGAATCGACCTTGTAACGCAGGGGACACTGGTTCGATCTCTGGTCTGGGAGGATCTCACATGCCGCCGAGCAGCTGGGTCTGTGAGCCACAGCTACTAAGCCTGTGCTCCAGAGCCTGGGAGCAGCAATTACTGAAGCCCACACGCCCTAGAGACTATTGCTTCACAACTACAGAGGAGCCCCCACTCGCTGCAACTAGAGAAAACCTGTATGCAGCAACGAAGACCCAGCACAGACAAAAATAAATAAAAAATTTTTAAAGTAACTGTACTCTTCTGCTGTCATTTCCCTGAGAATGAGCTCAGTTTTCTGGGATGTATAAATAAACCAATCTAGTAGAAATGATCATGATAAAACTGAAGATTCAAAAAGGTGGTCTCTGTCCTTAAGAATAGAAATGGCCACATTTGAATCTTTAAGCAAGTTGCTTTGCACGGAACCAAGTACCACTGAGGAAAGCTCAAAGATTTCGGCAAAAATTCAAACCGGATCTGTGTTCTGTGTTAGAGCAAATACATTTTGATTTTGTGGAATGAGTGCTACACGGAATGCTGGGTAGAATGTTTAAACAAATATGAGAATTATTTCTCAAGGACCATAGATTATTTGTAATCTATATACCATAATATATTACTTTCACTAGTTGGGGTCAAAGAAAAGAAAAGAAATCATGTTTTAAAAATTAAATTTAGAAACTAGAACGAGATATTGGAAGAGATTCTATTACCAGTTTGATTTACAGACACTTCTTAATAAGACACAACGTACAAAGAGTGAACTTACTTCTACACTAGCGTACTTGCACACGGAGCATTTAAAGGGTTTCTCGTGAGTGTGTTTATAACGTCTATGCCGGACGAGTTCTCCACTGGTGACAAATGCCATGTCACAGTCGCCACACTTGTGGGGCCTGGTTCCTGTAAAATCACACAGTTTATTCTTTCAAACAAGATTTAACAATTTTTCTAGGCAATTATAACATATAAATGATACTCAGTCTCAAAATGATTTAAAAACTCAGAAGAGGCTCTTTAAACCAAATGCTCCAGAGAGATATGAGAAGAATCTCTGGACCATCCAATGTTTTTAACCAAAGTAGAAGAAAAAAACACAAAACTAAAGTCTAAAAAAAGACCCCACTTTTATTTAGAAACAGGTGGATTTGCCTTCTTATGCAAGTCTCAACACGCATCCTGCAAGGGAAACGCCACCCCCCAGCTGTTTACCTGTATGGGTGTTGACATGATTCCGAAGGAGGGTGACTGTACGGAAAGCTTTCAGGCAAAGGTGACACACGTGGGGCTTTTCAGTGCTGTGAATTTTCACGTGCCGATTGAGACTCGAAATTCTAGAAGAGGTGAACTTGCAGAAGTTGCAGTGGAAGGTTCGTTTTACTTCTGCAGGAGGGAGAGACAACATTTATGTGTTTGTAAACATTTTCCTTTACGTGCTCAAACTCCACTTAAATACATCAAAGTAACTTGGCACATCCTTTTTTTTTTTTTTAAACCTAACGTGGTGACCCAACAAAAGACACTCCATGAAAACGGTAACCAAAAGAAAGCTGGGTGGCTATACTCATAAATGAAATAGACTCTGACAAAAACTGTTACAAGAGACAGATAAGAACGTAATGTAGGGCTTCCCGGGTGACTCAGTGGGACAGAATTCACCTGCCAATGTAGGAGACATGGGGTGCAATCCCTGATCCAGGGAAGATCCCACCTGCTGCAGAGCAACTAAGCCCATGTACCACAACTACTAAAGCCCGCACAGCCTAGATCCTAAGCTCTACAACAAAAGAAGCCACCACGATGCGACGCCTGCACATCGAAACTAGAGTAGTCCCTGCTCTGCAGCAACTAGAGAAAAGCCCTTGCAGCCAAAAATAAATAAGCATTTTAAAAAAAGAACATAATACAATAGTAAAAGAGTCAAATCATCACAAAGATATAACAATTATAAACACATGTGCACCTAGTAATAGGTCCCCCAAATACTTGAAGCAAAAACTGAAAGAATTGGAAGTAGGAAGAGAACCTTCAATAGCAGTTGGAGACTTCAACAACCCACTTTCAACAACTAGGCAAACTATCATCAAGGAGACAGAAGACTCAGCATACACTTGTTTGATAGAACAGACTTCTATGAACACTCCACTCAACAAGAGCAAAATATATATTCTTCACAGGTGTATATGGAACCTTCTCCGGGAAAGACAATAGGGTAAACCAGAAAACAAGTGTCAGTTAATTTTAAAAGACAGAAATAATCTGCCCTTTGACCATCACAGACTGAAGTCAGTAATTAGTAAAAGAAAGAAATTTGGAAAATTCACAAATATATAGAAGTTAAACAATACACTCCTAAAGGACCAATGGGCCAAAGAAGAAATTGCAAATACTTTGAGATGATGCTAACCACAAGTAAGAAGGGACAGTGGTGGCAGTGTGGTTTTCTAAACTGAATCACTTTTTAGCCCTGACCAACTGTTGCTAGAAGGAGGAAACAGCCAAGGGTGGCCAGACACAGCTTTTTATAAAGAGCTAAAAGTTGAAATTTCAAGGGTGAAATCTCTTGATTTAGATAAGAGAGAAACTAAACTTTTTAAAAACCTGAACAAATAAATTTTGAGGACCAGGTTTATCCTCTTTTCTAGCTTCACCTAAACATCCCCTCCCCTTAGAAGATGTCTTGGCTGCCTTCTGGGTATCACTCTGTCCATCTCCCAGCACTGACACACTTGCTTTGGTCTCCCTCAGACCTCCCAACCCCCAGGGGTGCAAAGTAGGGAGCAGATGGGGCCCAAGCTTTTATCTGTTGCTGTTGTTTAGTTGCCAAGTCATTTCCGACTCTTTGCAACCCCATGGACTGTACCTGCCAGGCTCCTATGCTCAGGGGATTTTCCAGGCAAGAATACTGGAGTGGGTTGCCATTTCCTTCTCCAATGCATGAGAGTGAAAAGTGAAAGTGAAGTCGCTCAGTCGTGTCAGACTCTTAGTGACCCCATGGACTGCAGCCTATCAGGCTCCCCCGTCCCTGGGATTTTCCAGGCAAGAGTACTGGAGTGGGGTGCCATTGCCTACCCTTTGCCTTTTTTTGATTTTTCGTAGTGCTGGGGTTTTCAAGGTGTGCTTGACCCAGTTGAGGTTTCTCATTTTGTTCTTCCATATTTAAGTTTGAAAATGTCAGAACAATTTCATCTCTTCCTTCATCTCCTGGCCTTGCTTCCACAAGAAAAAACTGCTCTTCTGCTCTTTCACTGAATCCACCTTCAGCCAGCAGCTGTTCCTCTTCCTGACCTTTCTGGAGCTAATGCACAAAAACAAGTATTCAAACAAGTACAATACTGTTAATTATAGCCTGGTTTAACTCTTCACCTTGATGAAACCATAAAAGTACAGAAAACTGTCCGTTGCAACCGAAATGCTTAAACTGTAATTATTAAGCATCAAGGGTTTGAATGGAACATTAATACAGTTTAAAAACTCAAAGGATCTGTCATAGTCTAATTAGTGTAACTTCTTAAACTTTAAAAAAATTGCACAAGTTCCTCTATGATTTTTCTGGGACATATTTTTATTGTAACAATTTAATCTTTTTTTTTTTTGGATGTGGACCATTTTTAAAGTCTTTATTAAATTTGTTATGGCTTCTGTTTTATACTTTGGTTTCTTGGCCGTAAGGCATATGCGATCTTAGCTTCCAGGGATCAAACCTGAAACCCCTGCACTGAAATGAGAAGTCTTAACCACTGACCACTTGAGAAGTCCCTGTGTTTAAAATACAAAATTTAAACTGCTTGTCCATATATAATATTGCACAAATTAGTCGCTCAGTCATTTCCGACTCTTTGCGACTCCACGGACTATAGCCCGCCAGGCTCCTCTGTCCATGAGATTCTCCAGGCAAGAATACTGGAGTGGGTAGCCATGCCTTTCTGAGGGATCTTCCCAACCCAGGGAAGGAGAACTCTAAAGCACAGTTTTCTGGCTCCCCCATCCTTTTCTTAAAACAAGGTGTACCTTCACGGATCCAGTGCTTTCCTCCAGGTTCATTGCAGACTTACAGTCTTCACCGGCCCTGGTCACATTCTCCTCCAGAAGCTGAAATTGCATCACCTCCATCTCCTGCAGCGAGTATACCTCCTCCTGGACACTGAGGACACACTGGTGCAGGCTCTGCTGGGCCGCCGCCTCGAGCCACACCAGCGCCTGCACCCCACCATCGGCCTGGCTCACCGTCACCTGAGTCTCGTCCTCCTGCGGGGGATCCAGCCAGCTGAGGTTCTGCAGTTCAGCCTCTTCCGAGGGGAAGTGCACGGTCTGCAGGGTCAGGATGTGCCTCTCGCCCTCCTCTGGGGCAGCCAGCCCCAGCGCTGGCACCTCCTCCAGGATCGTGGTCTGGAGGGGCTCCTGAGCACTCTGCACCTCCAAACCCGCGGAGCCCGACTGTTCCTTTACTCCGCATACCCCGTCATTGTCATTTTCCTCTTCCTCCTCCAGGGCCCTGCCTGATATCAGCTCTGGTTCTTTGATTTGGGTGAATTGCTCAGGAGGGACAGAGAGCTCAGCCCCTGCCATTATGACTCCGCCTCTGTCAGAGAAAGAAGCAAGCTTGTCTGGGTGGGCACAGTGCGGGGGGAGGGGTTCAGCCTAGTAGGCTTTGGGGCTCCAATAAGGTTCCAGCCCCCAAAGACTTGTGGGCTCACATGGGTCAGGACTAAGTTAATTCAGCCTGGGCTGAGAAGGGGCTGAGGCTAAGCAGGATTTAGGCTAAAGTAGGCGTTTGTCTAGAAAATTCTAGAACCAAAAGATTTGAGCCTGGGCAAGCTTTCAGCAAATGCACATTCCGGGCCTGGAAGGCTTGAGACTGGCCAGGCTTTCAGCAAATGCACATTCCAGGTCCAGAAGGGTGGCTTGAACCAGCTTTCCACCAGAGCACAATTACAGGCTGAGCACCCTTTGAGCCATGGAGGCTTCACGCCTAGGGCCTCTACCCACGCAGCCGTGGCCTTCAGGCCTCAGGCTCACCACATGCCCCCTCCAGGCCTGGGGGATCGTTCCCTCCCTGGACCACCTCTCCCGGCTTGGCCCCTCCATGGCTGGGCCCCTCCCCCACCTCTCTGGTGCAGCTCCCGGGAACCTTTCCCGCCATCCCGCCAACTCTCACTCCCGCGTCCACACAGAGCAGCTCCTCCTCCAGAGAAGGCTGGAGTCTGGCCCCCCTGGGGTGGATCCTCACCCAAGAAGCGTGGCCTGGACGCGCGGCCCACCAAGTCCATTGGAATCGGCCTCGTGCCGCATGCTTGCAGGCCACTGCCTGCTGCTGCCAGCCGACTGGGTGCGAGGGGCCAAGCCGGCAGTGCGCAGGCGCAGAGTGGGAAAGGGAGGGCAGCATGCAAGGGGCGTGGCCTGGGGAGAGGATAATGGAGGAGGCAGAAAGTGAGGGAGAGGAGGTGAGAGCTGCCGGGGGAGCTGCAGGTAGTGTTGAGATGATGGCCAGTGGGGATGGATGAAGGGAGAGTGGAGGGGGACTTGCAAAGGGCACTGAGACGGGGGAGCTGAGGGGACGGCG
>SJYA01001955.1:358012-435223 GCA_006410615.1 Neotragus moschatus | reverse complement strand
TTTTTTTTTTTTTTTTTTTTTTTTTTTAGGTATGGCTTACACTGTTCTGGGAAAATTTCATTCCGTATTGTTTTTGCTTTTCAAAATCTTAAAATTTAGTGCAATTGTCTTAGTTTCTGATTGTAAATAAGTATATGTGGATGGGGCTTCCCAGGTGGCTTTAAATAAAGAACTTGCCTGCCAATGCAGAAGAGATAAGAAACGTGGGTCAGATCCCTGAGTCTGGAGGAGGGCCTGGCAACCCACTCCAGTATTCTTCCCTGGAAAATCCCATGGCCAGGGGAGCCTAGTGGGCTACAGTCCATGGGATCACAAAAGAGTCAGACATGACTGCATGACTTAGCACGCTCCCACACTAGAAAACAAAAGGCACACTGGAAAACAAAAACTAAAGAAAGAAGACAGCAGTCTTGAGGATGGGTTTGGGGGTGTGCCTCCAGAAACTCAGGGGACCAATGGCCTTTGAGCACAACTTCCAGCAAACCAGGGATGGATTTTCCTCCCGTACACAGCCAGAGAACTCTGTCCATCAACGTGCCTTTTATGTGTCTCCCCATTCATCCTCCAAACCTCTTCTCATTTTATTTCACACTATTGTGTATAGTACGTGCTCATTTTGGGGGGGGGTTGTTTTTTGATAGTACAAAGGATAAAACTAAAGTTGCTTTTGAAAGAAATTCATTTGAAACTAACACAACATTGTCAATCCACTATACTCCAGTAAAATTAAGGGAAAAACCGCTCACACACCAGCTGTAATAGGTTTGTTGGTTAAAACCTTGGGTGGTTAGTTTTAACACTGTGTCTGGGTTTCCATGACAATTTATGTGCTTTATGAGGAGAAGATAAATATTTGAAGGCTACTGGGAAAAGCGTGTGTTTCAATAACTTCTTTTAAATCACTGAAATGAGTTTTTCTGCTTGAACAATCACAACCTCTTTAGTGTCTTCTTGGGTAATTTTGTGTTATTGCTCTAATGCTCATCCAGCTACAATGTTTTGCCAGTATTTATATCACAAATTTGTGTTTAGAAATTTCAACTACTGATTAAAAGCACATTTTTTAAAGGAAAGAAGAGGTGTAGAAAGGGGAAACAGAAATAGACTTGGAGGGAAAAGTAGGGGACTTAAGGGGTGGAGGGCAAGCAGGGGAGAGCCTCCTTGAAGAGGAGAGAAGGGTAACATGGATGAACTACTCAAAGGAGATAAAGCAAAGGAGATAGACCTGTGGTTTTCCAAACTGGTTCTCACATAGGAAGTTCCAGCAAAGACTGTAAAGCATTTCTTTTACTCTTTTCAGATATCTCTGGGACTCACTGGAAGACCTCCCGCTGAAGGACGTGTCCCTTTGGAGCCTCCAAAGGGCCTTTGTTCAGAAGGCAGAGGTAAGAGGGACACCCTAGAAGGCTGTCTTCCTTCCAGGATGTCCGGGCAGCTCCGCTGACCAGGGCATGGGGAGGAGCCCTCACGTGTGGCTCACGATGAAGTGAACCTGTCCCTTGCCATGCAGGGCTGGTGAGGCTGCTCCCGAGGCAGCGCCGGGGCTGGATTCCAAAGATGGGCGGTATTATTTGGAGCCCACCTGTTGGCCAACCTCAATCCTAAGGCAGTGGACATGGCTGGCAGCCTCTGGAAGGATCCGGAATGTGGAAGCTTGATTTTGCTAGGGCTTGCTTCTTCAAGGAGGCAGGTGACTGTCATGTCTGTTCTGGGTTCTCTGTGAAATCTGAACTGACCCTTCCCTTCCTAATTCCTGAGCCTCCGTGCCATCTTGGATGATATAATACGAGAGGAGGCGGGATGTGTGTTGGGGGGTGGATGTCTTCAGAAGGAGATGCTGAACTTCTGCTAATAGGCTCTTGGAGCACAGGAGACTTGCAAAATGAGATGTGACCCTGTTCCACCCAGAGTGTGGGGGGCAGTTTCCACCAGTTGAACTCTTGATCCTTGTTTATCAAGAGTTAGAGATAGAGAAGGAGGCAGGCCACTTGTATTTAGTTGAAAATGAAAAGAGCAATTAACGCCTGGGCCCACAACTGTCAAGTATAAATGCCTCAGGTTCGATTTAGTTGCCTCCTTGGTGGGTTTCCCAGGTAGCTCAGATGGTAAAGAATCGGCCCGCAATACAGGAGACCCAGGTTTGATCCCTAGGTCAGGAAGATTCCCTGGGTCGAGAAGATTCCCTGGAGAAGGGAGTGGCTATCCCCTCCAGTATTCTTGCCTGGAGAATTCCATGGATAGAGGAGCCTGATGGGCTACAATTCATGGGGTTGCAAAGAATCGGACATGACTGAGCAACTAACACTTTCACTTACCCCCGTACGTCTTCCCAGATGTTTTCTTCTGCAATTCCTTATCCCTGCTCCATCCAGACCCATCTCCTAATTACCGCAAGTGGCCACACAGGGTGCAAGCTGAGCTGTGTGTCTGTTCTAACATCCAGAGCTTTGCGTCTGGCTGGGCTTTGCCATCATCGGTGGCCTCGATGGCACTGATGGGTGTAATATAGCCCTGCCAAGACCTGGGAGGTCCTGACTGCTCTTCCTAAGACAAGTGCTATTTCATCTCCTAAACACACCTGGGGTTGGGATGAGCCAGTCTCTGGTCCTTCCAGTACCCACGTTTAGCTGTCAGTTGTTTGGCTCCCCCAGAAGACAATGATGCTCACCGTGCCTCTTGCACAGGATGTCAGGGGACTTCTGTGTGGTTGACAGCTGCTTGCTGGATGGGTTCCTGGGAGACACTCAGGGGCCTGTAGCCTCTGACCTTTTAGCATCGAGGGCAGTATTGTTCCTCAGCCCGCCCACAGTATCAGCTTTTGATCAGCCAGTGTGGCTCAGAGTAAAAAAGGGTCCTGCCAAGTATATGGTGCTTACATAGAACAAGGGCAGGAAGCTATATTAGTGCTTGGTGCAAGTGTTCGAGCACCTTCTACTTAGCTCTCTTGGCTACAGGCTTTATCTCTAGAGTCTGTTTTTGACCCAGGAGGCATGGATGCGTGGGACAGACACAATATATATTATTAATATTATCTGGAAATGTAATAGATTTACACAGAGATATATGCGGTCAGTGCAAAAATATTTTGAAACAACAAAAAATACTAAATGAGTGTCTTGCAGGAACAGCACTAAATGAGGCAGGCCAGCAAGTGCTGTCATCGTCTTTTGAAATTATTCTGTCTGCTCACTGCTTCCAATGTGACGTCATGAACCTTACCTCTTAATGAGTCCCTGCCTCTAACTTGAGTGCAAAATCTTTACAAGCCACGTGGTAAACATTGAAGTATTTGAGCTTCCCAAGTGAACAAGGAGTTTGATGATGCAATGCTGAGTAGGTTGGAACTGCCAGAAAATCTGCGACAAGGGGTCTTTGTCAGCAGTTGTGTATCCAGTGTACCTGGGACAGAGGGGACCCTCCACAGCTCTTTGTGGAACCGCTGGATGTTGGCGCCTGTAATGCCTCCCCATTCATTTTTCTGGCTTCTCTGGCATCCATGAAGGGTGAGTGTGATTTTTACATCCTGAGTCTCACATAAATAAATGGCAGGGTGGTTTTCTACTATCACCCTGCAGGGATAATCACCTGAACAATGGAAAGACATCTCTGAAGCCCTTCATTTTAAGAAGCCTTCCTAGAACTTTTTACTGTTTTCAACAACTGTTCATTCATGCAGTAGGTGTTGATAATGAACTCAGATAGCTCCATTGTGGGGAGATAGGGGCACTAAGAGGATCTTTCAAAAGCAGATCTGATCCCCGAATTTCCAGACTCAACATCCATGGGCCATTTGCCTGAGTGGATGGTGAGCCTGCTCTAAGGTAAAGAGAACTTAACACAAAATAGGTTAGGAGGTAGCCCTGGTACTAGGATCCTCAACTGCAGGTGTTACTATAATCAACTCAATTCTAAGGAAAAGGAGAGTGAAAGTTAACTTTTAATTTGTTAAATATTAGAATTGGAGAGCAGATACCAAGGTTTTCTTCTGCATAGTTGGTTATTTCTGTATTTATTTACTTCTGTTGCACCGAAGCCTGACTAGCAACTGGTAGTAAATTATTTTTTAATCCACTTTTACAGGGACTAGATTGGCTCCTCTGCACGTCATAAAGATAACTAGTCCCAAAAAAGTACCTAAACAACCTCACTGTTTTGCCGGAGATGTGATTGCTGTCATTCTGGCTTCAACCAATGGGTTGCCAAGGAGTGTCCCTTTTCGAACATGCCAGTTAACCTGTTTGGCAAACACTGTTGTTGTTATACGGGTCTTTATACTTTGACCTTTGGTATGAACGCAGAGCAAATGTGCTTTTATATAATGAGCCATTCAGCATTGCTGGTGGACTTGGCCTCGGAAGAAGAGTTTGGGGACAGAGAAGGTGTGGGAGAGAATTCTTAAAACTGTGTGGGATGTTTGTGAGAAGGGAAGAGGCAGGGTACAAGCATGGGAATGAAGTGAAAGTTGTTCAGTCGTACCCCACTCTTTGCGATCCCATGGACTATACAGTCCATGGAATTCTCCAGGCCAGAATACTAGAGTGGGTATCTGTTCCATTCTTGAGGGGATGTTCCCAACCCAGGGATCAAACCCAGGTCTCCTGCATTGCAGGTGGATTCTTTACCAGCTGCACCACCAGGGAAGCCCAATTTTACTGTTAAGCAAAAGTTCAGGAAGTGTTCTGGAATTGCCCAGAACTTTATCATTATGACCTCTACTTTGTCCTGCTTCTACATGAAGAAACGTTGGGGAAATAAGTAGACAAATAAATAATTAATGCTTGATTACATTGTCTGATTAAATGGAGTGTGATAACAAGCATATTTTGGGGTAAAAATCTGGAAAATGCAGCCCATGATTAGTAGTTAACTTGCAGGCTGGTCTGCTGAATAGGTGATGAGGTCAATGGAAAGGATTCTTTTTTTTTTTGTACATAATTTAAAAAAATAGTACATGAAACTAATGCAAAAGAAAAGGTGGTTTACTTTTTTGTTGTTGGAAAAAAATTCTGTAGGATCAAAAGTCTGAAACAAATGCTGAGGGTTTATGGACTGTTCCATTTGTCTCTACATCCCAAGCAAGTGTCTCACTGCTATTCAACATCCAGAGGAAGCATAAAGTAGCAATAAAAGTGGTATCCTGCTTCCCTGCTGTGTGGCCTTCAACTGTTTACTCACCCTCTCTGAGCTTCTATTTTTTCATCTCTAACTTGAGCCTAAAAATAGTACCTTCTTAATTTTATTATTATGAGGAATAAATGAAATAATCCATGTCAAGTGCTGAAAAATAACACAGTGCTGGGGATATAGTAAATACAAAAGAAATCTCAGGTGTTAACATTTTTCCCTGATTTGTGCAACAATTATTATTTACAATAAAATGAGTTGATGTCGTTGGCATTCTGCAAGTCTTTTAAGCTTCACTTTTTAGATTTCTTTTGCTAGTTCTAAAATTAAATCTGCCTTAAAACAAAATGACATCCCTAAATATTTTGGCACAGAACAGATAAAGGGGTATTATTCTACATTTTTATATTTCTCCAGTAGGTTCGACGTTAAAAAAAGGTCTAAATTCAGCATCATGTTCAGTTGCTAAGTAGTATCTGGCTCTTTGTTACCCCACGAAGTGGAGAACACTAGACTTCCCTATCCTTCACTATCTCACTGATATTCTCCCTGGTAATCCTACTCTAAAACCTACGATGAGTGAGGTCCAGCATTGCCCGGTCCTGAAGAGAGCTTGGGATGTCCTGGTCTTCGCAGGAGCTACTCCATTCTTGCTCTTGTCAAGGTCAATGGTAACCACACTGATGGGTCCCTGCTCAATTCCCAGTGCTCTGATCACCCCTCCGACCCTCCCTCGCTTCCACCCAGCCCAGGTGACTAGAATCTCACCTCTGCTCGAAACACCACCCTGCCACACACAGAGCCCCCCAGACGCCATGAGAGTTGGTGTCTCCCATCCACCCCTAGATGTCAAGTGACCACCTCTCTCCCACCTGCTTCTGCCACACAGCCCCTTATTTTCCCTTGTGCCCTAAGCAGGGTGTCCCTCGAGGACTTTGGAGTTTGAAAGATGGCAGAATGTGCCACCCCAAAGACCTCACTTTGGCATAAGGATTATCTTGAGCTAAAGGCATTTGCAAGCAGGCAAATTGCAAGGCAAAAGATCAGATGCAAGCAGGATCTCCTAACCCCCTTCCCTTTTCCTTCTTCCTGAAAGCAGGAGATGAAACCCCCACATGCTGCTTTCCTGGTACTAGGAGGAGAGAAACAGTCTTGTCACAGAGATGGGGCATGGAGCAGACAGAAGTCTGAACAAGCAGACCTGTCAAATACTTCCTATCTTCCTTTAGTCTCCCCATGTTTTATGACTTTTCCATAGTTGCCTGTCTTTGCTCAGTTTGGTGGATAAACACCAAATTGACCTGGTCCCTTCACTGGATCTTTGTTCCCTTGGGGGTACCCAAGTCCATGCAACAATCTGCGTTCCTCCTGTTAGCCTGTCTTGGGTGAGTACTCCGTTGCTAAGTCGTGTCTGACTCTTTGCGACCCCATGGACTGTAGTCCACCAGGATCCTCTATCCATGGGGTTCTCTAGGCAGAGTACTGGAGTGGGTTGCCATTTCCTTCTCCAGAGGATCTTCCCAATCCAGGGATCGAATCTGCATCTCCTGCACTGGCAGGAGTGGTCTCTTTACCACGGAACCACCTGGGAAGCCTGTGAATCTGTCTTAGATCATTTAATTCTCAGGCACAGCTGGGGATCCTTTGAGGACAAAAGAAAAGTTTTGCCTCCCGTAAAATTTGATCTCGGTTCTTATCCTTCTCTGACCTCCCTGTTTAAAACTGAACCCCCCCATCTATTGTCAGCCTCGTGTTCCCCAGTATTCCAGAGTGGCTGACATCTCCTCTAAAACCTAAAGGCTCATGGTGTGCTCACAACAAATATCACTAAAATGCATGCTCCCCGAGGGCCAAGGTCCCTCCTGTGTGTGTGTGCTTTTAATCTGCTGTTTGTTTCTTCCTGGTACTGGGTCAGGCCTGCCACGTGCAAGGCACTCAACAAATGTCTGTTGAATGAATGGACCTGAATGAATAGTTGTGCAATCATTTTATGCAATAAATTTGCCTGGTTTCAAGAGTCAAGTGTTCAGAATAAATGTGTAGTGGGTTCCATTTACCTTTTAAGGTTAGCTGTCTATAACCTTGTAACGTAACACATGTCTAATACTTCTTTAACTTCTCAATCTGAAGGGTTTAGAAAGGCTGCTGCTGCTAAGTCACTTCAGTCATGTCTGACTCTGTGTGACCCCTTAAACGGGAGCCCTCTAGGCTCCCCCATCCCTGGGATTCTCCAGGCAAGAACACTGGAGTGGGTTGCCATTTCCTTCTCCAGTGCATAAAAGTGAAAAGTGAAAGGGAAGTCACTCAGTTGTGTCTGACTCTTAGCGACCCCATGGACTGCAGTCCACCAGGCTCCTCCATCCATGGGATTTTCCAGGCAAGAGTACTGGAGTGGGGTGCCATTGCCTTCTCATTAGAAAGGCTACCTGCCATAAAACAGCAACAGGAAACAGAATCCCCAGATGGAAGCTGAGAGTCTTTTCATGGTTTCTGTCTTCTCCCCAAAGTCCTTCTGGGTTTTCATCAAGACGTGTTCCCAAATATATATTCTACAGAGTTAAAATTCAGAATCATGACTCTGGAAAGGGGAAGGGGTCATTCTCCTTTGGAACAAGGGCTGCATTGTGGGTGACAGGGACTCAGAGTCTCTGTGTGCAGGGCTTGCCTCCTGAGATGCAGAGCCAATGGGCTTCTCTTTAGTTTAGGGGTCCTCAGGGTTGCATTTCAGCCAAATATTTGTGAATGGATAGATGGAAGGAAGGAAGGGAGGCAAGAAGGAAGGAAGGGGCTTGGAAAGCAAACTAGAAGCCCGGATGAGCCAGTGGGAGGTTGGCAGATCAACCAGGTCTCCCAGAGGCTGCTTGGGGCAGGCCAGGAGCCCCCCTGGCAGCCACCCAAGGGGAGACCCATTGTCTAAAGCAGCTTGACTCATATCTCTGGAGAGCAGGACTGTCCTAACGTGGACAATCACCTTGATAAGTTGCCTGAGGGCAGAAGAGTTTCCCAGCCAACACCCTAGGTGAGATAAGGAAACTGCTCACATTAGACAGGGAATTCACCTCTATTGCGTTTGTCTTTCCTTTTCTGATGTTGAAGGAGGAGGGCATGCAGGGAAAAGAGTAGAGAGAATAGGGGAGAGGGATGACCAGACAATAGTGTGGACATTTGAGCAGCACGGAGATTGGGGCACTGACCCTCCACAGAGTCGAAAGCCCTCATATAACTTGCAATTCTCCCCGCCCATCAGGGATCCCCTACATTCACATCCAGGAATCCAACCACCACAAACCTAGCCATATTTACTACTGAAAACACCCGTTGTTAGGGGACCTATCTCCAGCCAGTGTTGTCCAGGGGTCAACTGTGCTGTGAAATGGCTGAGGTATTGCCTTTCTAGGCAACACTAACACTTTCTAGTGTTAGATGCTCAGTTGTGTCTGACTCTTTGTGACCCCGTGGACTTTAGCCCATCAGGGTCCTCTATCCATGGAATTCTCTAGGCAAGAATACTGGAGTGGGTAGCCATTTCCTTCTCCAGGGGATCTTCCCAACCCTGGGATCGAACCCAGGGTCTTCCGCATTGCAGGCAGGTTCTTTTCCATCTGAGCCACCAGGGAAGGCTGAGGTTATCTCCTAAGCTGAGGTTATCTTATTTAGCTGCAGGTTGTGTGTCTCTCCTTCCAGCTGTCAGTGAGCTCTACTGCACACACAGAATCCTCAGTTTGGGGGTGATGTGTGTGCATGTGGGATGTTTGTGTATGTGTAGGAAGGGCTGGCTTCCACGTCTTCAGGTGTGCAGTGCAGGGCAGTGTGGGTTGGCAGAACGGTCCACACATAAATTTAACCCAGAACTGGGGTTTGGACACAGCAGCTACCATGAGAGTGTTGGTTTTGTTTTTAAACTTTCTGCTTTGAAAATCATTCTAGATTGACAGGTTGGTTGGTTTGGTCACTAAGTCATATCCAACTCTTGTGACTCCATGGACTATAGCCTACCAGTCTCCTCTGTCTATGGGATTCTCCAGGCAAGAATACTGGAGTGGGTTGCCATTTCCTGCTCCAGGGGATCTTCCCAACCCAGGAATTGAACCCAGGTCTCCTGAATTGCAGGCAGATTCTTTACCGACTGAGCTATGAGGGATTGACCGGAAGTTGCCAAAAAAGAGTGTACAGCAATGGGGGGAAGGGGAGAGGCACATACCCTTTGCCAAGTCCTCTGTGGTGGTTACATCTTACGTACCTGCAGAGCAATATCAAAACCAGAAAACAGACATGGGTACAGTCCACAGAGTTTACCTAAATTCTTGGTTTTACCTGCATTCCTCTGCATGTGTGTCTGGGTAGTTCTTTCACACATGTAGATTTGTGCAGGCACCACCACCACCACCAAGACACCAAGTACCATCACCCCCGGGATCCCTAGAATGACCCCCTCCATGGCCACACCCCCCCATCCCGTCCCGGTAACCATAAGGATTTAAGCCCCTTGCAAATTGACAGAAATCTTGGGAAGGATATTGTATTTTTCTTCCATATGACTTGCATGGGAGTGTGTCTGTGTATGTGCAACAGAATTCACACACTCCCATGTCACGCCTGTCTTATCTTGACATTGAGGGCCATGTTGGTCTTTGCAACACAGCCCTGGAACTACGCTGATGTGACAGAATGACTCTGACTTCAGTGCTAAATAGCTCACACTCCAAAGTCCTCTCACCCACAAAGTCTACATGTAGACAGCTTCTGACGAGGGGGTGGGGATAGTGTCTGGGAGCTAAGCCTTGTGAGCTGGGTCCCAGAGTGCCAGAGTGTCTGTGGAGATGGGAAGAGAGCCTCGTGGAGGCAGAAGCATTGGGGACTGTTTTACCAGAGTCATTTCCTCCACACTCTTGGAAACCTACGCCATGCCCTGTGACAGCAGTTGTTTCCATGTAGCACCCCAGAGTGCTAACATTGTGGATAAAGGATTGTTGTTGTTGTTCAGTTGCTCAGTCGCTCAGTCATGTCCAACTCTTTGCAACCCCATGGACTACAGCATGCCAGGCTTCCCTGTCCTTCACTATCTCTCGGAGTTTGCTCACTCATGTCCATTGAGTTGATGATGCCATCCGTCTCATCCTCTGTTGCCCCCTTCTCCTGCCCTCAATCTTTCCAAGCATTAGGATCTTTTCCAATAAGTTGGCTCTTTGTATCAGGTGGCCAAAGTATTGGAGCTTTAGCTTCAGTCCTTCCGATAAATGTTCAGGGTTGATATCCTTTAGGAATGACTGGTTCGATCTCCTTGTTGTCCAGGGATAAAGGATATGTTTTAAAATCTAGGACAAAGCAGCAAAGCCATGGCTTCTAGGCTCCAGGCCCATGGGTGACTCTGGCTGCCAGAAGCAGGGGGTGTCCTCTCCTGAGGGGTCCAGTGCTCCCAGCACCACTCAGCCACAGCCACAGAGAGGCAATGCCTCAAGCCTTATATTTCTAGACAAGTCAGGGCCTGAGCGTATAAGTAAATTCCTCTTGAGTTTCAAACCATGGTAACTAATTGAAAGAAGTTTTGAGTCCTCTTGTCAATCAAACAAAAGGATGCAGGAGCCAGATTGGCCCCAAGCCAGATGGGATATTTCCCATCACTTCCCGTTACTTAGTCACAGAAGGAGGGGACTGGATGGTTGGCACCACGGATCATTCCAAGAGTACTCGTAAGCGCTTTATGAACTTATGAAGTCATTGTTTTTGTCAAATGACAGCTCTGGAGTCATGATAATTAAACTTTGTATGGTGCTGACAGGTTTGCCACATCGATGCTGGTGCAGAGGTCCCCCATTTCCTCCTGGTGGAATGGGGACAAGGATGGCTTGTCTGAGGTCAAAGGCCTGGGAGTCCAGCCGTGTGCACGCACATGCATGCGTGCACACACACACACTTGCATCCTGCAGGTTTTCTCACTTGCCTGTCTCTTCACTAGCTCAACTCTGAAGCATTCCCTCAGGACTCCTTCACGTCTGCCTCCTTCTGTGTCTCCCTGGGCCATACAGCCCAGTCTAAGCCCCTACCCCTCATTCCCTCCCTGCTCTCCGAGTTCCTGGGAGGTGGTGAAGTGCAGGGCTGGCTCCTACAGGAGCACAGATGGTCCCAGGTCAGAAGTCGAACTCTCTTTGGGTTCCAGAGAAAGCCACTGGTGGGTTTTGCCTCAGGGAGTGATGCCGCCCAAGTTATTTTACGAAGTTCTCTTCTTTCCTTATCTCTGCTCTCATGTCTCTTTGTACCCTTGGGTGCTTGGATTCATGCTTTCAACCACACAATGGTAACCATGATCTTTGCTGATGGGAATGCCTGCCGTATCTCTACTGACTGCAGGAGAGAGATGACACTGGTGTCGTTCTGTCGAGGGTGATGGGTGAGATGACTGGGTGGCAAGGAGGCAAGCCGCTGCTGCCATCTTAACTTCTTAAGGAGCGGGAAGCATTTTCCTACAGCCATAAAGATCATAAACATGACCCAGCTCATCTCTCTCTCTCTCCCATGAAATACACACCCATTGTTACAGACAAAACATTTTTTTCATCAGGTTACCATTCATAGAGATGCTCCCTGGGACCCATTTAGTCTTTATTGTTTTAAACGGCCTGGGCTGGAGCATGAGGAAATTAGTCTTCAGTTTGTTGACTTTGAAAGCTTGATCTAGAAGGAGGTGGCGATGTCCACCCTGTCCAGCACCTGCCAGAGGCCTCTGGGCTTTCCCACTGCCTCCCTCTCTGCCCCACTGTTTCTTGGCCACAGACTCCCTGGCCTCAGCTTTCCTCATAAATGCCAAATGCAGGCCCATTTTGCCCGGGGGGGGGGGCGGTCTTCTCCCTCTGATGTAAACATGGCAACTCCTGCTCAACAAAAGTGTGCTTTCCCTGGTACAGCCTTAGTCTAGAACACTCCCCTCCCCAACACACGATTTCTGTCACCACCCCGTGCGTTAGTCTCTCTTTCATCTGACTTCTTGTTCATATGTTTGCCTGATCATTGTTTGTTTCCCCTTAGAATGTGGCTCCAGGAAGGAAGGCTCCCTGGATCCCCTCTGTCCCTCAAATGTGTGAACAGCACCTGACATTCATCTGCTGAGTGAACTTGAAGAGTCCAAATGTCGATGTCCTTAAAAAAAAACTTTATAAATCTATCAGTTACTTAAAAAAAATTGAAGTATAGTTGATATAATACACTTTTAAGTCTTGAGTTCCTGTGGTGGACAGAGCAAGGCACTGCTGATGGTCTTTTAAAAAAATATTTTAATTAATCAATTTATTTGGTTGTGCCAAGTCTTAGTTATGGCATGCAGGAGCTTTAATTACAGCATGTGGGATCTAGTTTAATGACCAGAGATTGAATAGGAGCCCCTTGCTTTGGGACTTCAGAGCCTTAGCCACTGAGCCACCAGGCATGTCCCAACTGCTGATGGTCTTCACCTTCCTTTATGAACTTATGAAGTCATTGTTTTTGACAGCAGACATAAGCATTTGTGACTTCTGAAACTCAGTCTTCTCATCAACCTGTGCAAGCATTTAGCTCGTGCAAACAGGCTCTCCAAGTCAAGGAACATTCCCGAGAAAGAAGGCGCTAGGCTCTGGAGTGGATGTGTACCGACACCCTTCATCTTGCTGTTTGCTTTAGCACCATATGTTCACTTTCTTCCTGAGACTTTCATCTGGCTTCTTTCCAGTACCCTGTCAGGAAGTTATAGACTAAGGACCCTTCAACAGTTAGCCCAGACTTTAGTTGTGTTTTGAAAGATGAATTTAGAAGTAATTTTCCAATTACCAGTGGTCGTCACATAAACTGAGACAAAAGACCGCTGAGTCTTTGCCTTGGCACAAACGGGCCTTCACTCCGGCAGGAACCAGTTGTGGTGTCTTAGTGATGAATGCAGGGAATCAGCAGCTTAAAAACCAATTAGCTTTCTGCTTCTTTTACTAATGAGGGGACAGTGCTGGGCAGAGTTTGGCTGCTTGAGAGTGGAGTTCAAATAGGGCCAGCCGTGGAAGTTAACCTAGCAGAACTGATGAAAGGAACACACTTCAAGGACGTCTGTGTTCTTAGCAGTATCAGAATGCTCGTCTTCATCTGATGGAACGCTTCTGAGCCTGAATCATCAGTGCAAATGTTCAGGATGTAATAGCTATTGACGCTTATTCTAGATAATAATGCCTAAAGACATTGCTGGGGCATTTTTCATGGGAGCTTGACTCTGCAAGTGGAAGTTTTTCTGCACTGTTGCTATCTGCAAAAATGTCAAACTTATACGTGCTAATATCCCTAAGGTAGCATTGGTATTTGTTTCTACAGTTGTTTGTGTGGCATTGTGCTTTGTTATAATGAGTGCAGGTTGTGTCATGGGTTGATGTCACAGGGTGATCGATGGCACAGGGTGAGGGGGTGATCACCTTGAGGTTGTTGCTTGGGCTCAGGGTCTGATTTGCTGCCATGAAGGTCTAGGAACTTAATTCTGTCAGGAAGGCACTGATGTATCAGTTAGTGCCAATTTCTTAATTTACAGCAAAACACTCTGTTTCTAGAAAGATAGGCCCCAACTCTACCATCTAGGGTTTCTCATTTCTTGCAGCTACTGTGATTAGAACTGTGGCTGGTGGAAAGATAGACCGGGGAGAGTCCTAGCTCCACTGGTTATCTCCAGCAAGCCACAATGTTTCTGAGACTCATTTTCTGCCTTTGTAAGACAGCCATCTGACCTCCCACTCATAGGATGACTGGGAAGATTAAAGGAAAATACTTATGTAAACTGCTGGGTCCAAAAAGGAAGCATTGGATGGTTTCCAGTTCAGTTCAGTTCAGTCACTCTGTCGTGTCCTACTCTTTGAGACCCCATGAATCGCAGCACACCAGGCCTCCCTGTCTATCACCAACTCCCGGAGTTCACTCAGACTCACGCCCATCGAGTCAGTGATGCCATCCAGCCATCTCATCCTTTGTCGTCCCCTTCTCCTGCCTCCAATCCCTCCCAGCATCAGAGTCTTTTCCAATGAGTCAACTCTTTGCATGAGGTGGCCAAAGTACTGGAGCTTCAGCTTCAGCATCATTCCTTCCAAAGAAATCCCAGGGCCAATCTCCTTCAGAATGGACTGGTTAATGAGACAGATAAATACAGTGGTTTAAGAGTGTAGACTTCAGGGTCAACGAGTGGCTTCCTGTTCCAGCAGTTGTCCCCTGAAATAAACTGCTTCATTTTCCTGAGATTCAGTCTTTTCATTTGCTAAATGGGATCATAGTAGCATTTGCTGAACGGAATATTATTACTGCATAGATTTTCTTGCATAGATCTTCTTACATTGAATGACACACAGAGCCGTGACTGTGCTGCCTGGAAATAGCATGGGCTCTTGTGGACAGAATCTGCCCGTCATGAAGAATCAGTAGTTTGGCTGGTGGAAACCATAGTAGCTATGGTGACACCACCAGCAACCAAGCAGAACAAGGAAGAGGGGAAGGTTGCCTGGTGAGCACGGAACTGAGTGAAGAGGTGGACTGTGGCAGTCAGAGCTTCTCCACCCATCATTTATTGGTATTTCCGGTAGACGTGGGTTTGAACAAGCTCTGGGAGCTGGTGATGGACAGGGAAGCCTGGCATGCTGCAGTCCATGGGATCGCAAAGAGATGGACATGACTGAGCAACTGAACTGAACTGAACAGGCGGAGGGATTCTCTGTGTGGGGCTGTTTGTGCCATTACCCAGGGCTGAGTTGCATCTCTGGTTTCTACCCCCAGATGCTAGTTATCACCACCCCATTGTGACGACCAAAGATGCCTCTTGTTGTTCAGTCACTAAGTTGTGTCCGACTCTTTGTGACCCGGTGGACTGTAGCACGCCAGGCTTCCCTGTCCTTCACTGTCTCCCAGAATTTGCTCACGCTCATGTCCATTGAGTCGATGATACTATCTAACCATCTCATCCTCTGTCACCCTCTTCTTCTCCTGCCCTCAGTGTTTCCCAGGATCAGGGTCTTTTCCAAAACTTCACATCAGGAGGTCAAAGTGTTGGAGCCTCAGCTTCAGCTTCAGTCCTTTCAATGAATACTCAGGGTTTTGGACACTGACACATATCCCCAGGGTGAGGACAGAATCACCCCACTGGAGGAGCTCTAGTCTAAGGGGCAGCCTCACCCGGAAGTCCACTGTCCTCTGTAACACACTTCAGTGTCCACACCTGTGTAGACTCCTCCCTGACTGAAATGTGCTTTGATCTTCCCTTTTCCAGACTAATCTCTGCTATCGTTTGTCTGATGACAGATACCGAATGGCTACAGTGAACCAGGTACCTGGGGGGTAGTTTATCTGGGAGTGAGGCTCAGCCTCTCCCTCGGGGACACTCCCTCTAGACCTTCCACCTCATGCCCTCCGTCCATACTCTCCTGCTCACAGGGTCTCTGTCTTGACCCCAGCTTTTGGAATCTCCCTCCAGCCTGGACCAGGACACCCCTCCCCGCCTCGGAGTCAAAACTTCTCTGCAGAGAATTGCTTCTCTGGAGAGCTCATCTTTTCCCCTGTGTGGTTGCCCACGGCATCTTCTAGCACTGTGATCCTGGGGGATGCGAATGAACCTCACTGGACCACAGGTTCCTGTGCAAAATGAGAACAATGGTGTGTCCCCCAGGTGGTGCTTGCATGCAGGTGGACGGAGATTCCAGGCCCTTTTACCTGTTCTCTCTTTTCTAAGGATAACCTTGTTCTCAATTGTACCTCCTCTGACCGCTTGATATTTACCACAAGTGATTTTTAAGGACAGGGTTAAGTTATCGTGTCTAAACTTCAGTTTTTGGTTCTATATTTCCAATGCCTATATTTGTCTGCATTACTATCCAGTTTCAAAATGCTCCTTACCAGCAGAACTCAGTAGTCTGTAGATCTCTATATCATGGCCAGAATAACTTTGTTGTTGCTGTTGAGCTGCTAAGTCGTGTCTGACTCTTTGCATCCCCAAGGACTGTAGCCCACCAGGCTCCTCTATCCATGGGATTTCCCAGGCAAGAATACCGAGTGGGTTGCCGTTTCCTCCTCCAGGGGATCTTCCTGGACCAGGGATTGAACTTGTGTCTCCTGCATTGGCAGGTGGATTCTTTACCACTGAACCACCAGGGAAGCCCCATCTAGAAGAGCTTGCCCCATTGTAATTTGGACTAATGCCAGAGAAGGCTTGGCTGAATTAGTAAAAGTGAAAATAATTTTCCAATTTAAGAAATAAGGTATTTTATCACATTCAAAACAAGCAAGTACTGGGCTAGTTAACTATGGGTGAGGAAGATGCGGAACTTCATTTTGTAAGATCTGGATTGCTTGTGCGTTTTTTGTCCCCGTGCAGTACCCACCAGCACACAAGCGTATCCATAATCTCTGCTCTGCTTAATGTGTTAGGGAACAGCTTGAACTCTTAAGTAGCTTCAACAGTTACCAGAAATCCTGTTGACACGGTTAATTTGCTTAGCCAAGGCTTTCTCGAAAGATCTTAAAAGGTAAACTTTAACTCAGCCTCTGTTAGGATTGCCATTAGAGGTGCAGAACTGACGAGGTTTACTCAGCTCATTTCCACCTCTGCTGTCCTTACCAGGGCAACAGTTCCATATTTCTGAGATACATAATGTTCATGTCATGACACCGTTTTTATAGCTGCTTCACACAATTTAATTTGGGGCACCCAATTTCATTGTGTGTGTCCTGCTTTAACTATGGCTTTTTCAAAGGTAAATGAATATTTTTAACAGGAAATTTTAAGTCCTGCTCACCCATACCAGCTCCTTGTTCTTTGTCTTAGAACTTGAATCATTGCCATGAGGTACCCTGGAAAGCGTGCTTGTCTGGACATAGGTCAGATTCGGGCTGGTCTCGAACAAACTGTGTTAATTTCTTCGATATTCAGTTTCCGTGTTTTGAAATTATCTTCCATTTTCCTCCCTTCTCAGAATCATAAAGGTCAGATTTGAGAAGAGAAAGGGTCTAGAGGCAGAAAAGATAGTTTTATATAAAATCCTGTCCACGGGATCTCTCAGAGCTGCAAAATGAACATGGATGGGTTGGCATAACAGAATTCTGGAAAGATCTTTAAGAGAGAGAGTGCAGAAAGGGGGCCATGGAAGAAAGCAGAAGTGTCACAGGGGTGTTTCATAAAACACATGAAATGGCTCTCTAAGCCATTTAGAGGTAATGTGAAGTCTAAGGCTGGAGAGGCAGCGCCAGCTATGGAGGGGTGGGACTGGCCTAGGAATATTTGGTCTTTAGTATATGCCCTGATGCAGGGCAAGATTAGGAGAAAGATGGGCCACCACAGTCACCAAGTAAATTCATACAAGGCCAGCAACATCATCCATTTGTTGTTGTTGTTCAGTCGCTAAGTAATGTCCCATTCTTTGTGACCTCATGGACTGTAGCACCCCAGGCTCCTCTGTCTTCCACTGTGTCCTGGAGTTTGCTCAGATTCTTATCTATTGAGTCGGTGATGCTATCTAGCCATTTTATCTCCTGCTGTCCCCTTTTCCTTTTGCCCTCAATCCTTCCCAGCATCAGGGTCTTTTCCAATGAGTTGGCTGTTCGCGTCAGGTGGTCAAAGTATTGGAGCTTCAGTTTCAGCATCAGTCTTTAGAGCCCCCAAATGGAAACAACCCAAGTGTCCATCAACAGAGGTATGGGTAAACAAAACGTGATATAAACACACAATGGAATACTATTCAGCCACGAGAAGGTGTGAGGTACTGACTTATACTACAATGCGGATAAACCTTGAAAATATTATGCTAAGTGAAGGAAGCTCCAAAAGGCCACATTTCGTATGATTCCATTTATAGAAAATTTAATTTCATTTACAGGCAAATCTATAGAGATGGAAAGGAGATTGGTGGTTGCTAAGAGGTTAGGAGATAGTAATGAGGAGTAGCTGGGAATGAGTGACTCATTTCCCTTTGAGGTTATGAAATGTTTTAAAAGTGAGTAGGGTGATGGTTGCTTACTTCTGTGAATATATTAAAAACCACTGAATTGTACACTGTACTTTTAAAGGATGGATTATTTTAGGGTGTCTGAATTATATGTTATGGGGGAGAGAGAATTAGGAGGTTATGGTCATAAAAACTTGAAATAGGGTTTTTATAACCATTATTTCTGTTAACAAAAGTTATGCTTTCAGTTGCTGAGTTGCTGGAAAGAGTTTGGGGTTTGGAGTTCAGAGACCTGCCTCGAGGCTTCAGGCAAATCTCTTAAACTCCCAGGGACTCAATTTCCTCATCTAAACCTTAGGGAGTTAGATAAAATGATCCATGTGTTCCTTTCCAACTCTAAATGTTCTGTGATTTCCAAGATTCTCCTCTTGTCTTCTTTCTTCCTAAGCATCACCCCCAGAAAATTCCACCTGACACCTCCCTGCTATCACTGACATGAAGAGGGCTTATAGTGTTAAATAACTTTGAATGTTTTATATACTGGGTTTCCTTCGCACAGGATATCCTTAAAGCCGGACATTCTTAATTCTTCTTAAACTGTCCCATACAATTCTAAAATTATTTAGAAACATCATGCATGGGTCATCAGAATTGTGACCATTGACCTATGTTTATGTAACCTCCTGGTTACACAATCAAGCCAGGTGAGGTTAGAAAAAGGAGTGTCTGGACTTTTGTCCAGTATCTGCCCGTGGGATCAATTTATCACCTTATTTTCTTTCTTGATTCCTGTTTATGTCTCCTGATCTTATTCAAAGTGACTTGAAAACATTAAGTACACCTCTTGATTCTATTAAACTAATGGCTCTAAGTGGAAAAAAAAAACAAGACTTGTCAACTTAGAGTTGCAGATAAGGCCAGTTTCTGGGGACGTGAGGACAGCAAGCTTTACCTGAAACTGACACCTGAAAGTTAAAGGTGGAAGGGGCTGGTGGGGAGGAAAAAAAGTAAAGAAAAGGAGTTATGTTACAGTCAGTAAAGGTTAGAAATGAATCACAAGATCAGGGTAGGAAACCAAGTAATAAAATAAGTGCATAATAGTGGGTTGCCAGGCAGACAGTGGGCTCATACTGAAGTGACAATTGAATACAGAAGTGGGGGCTGAGCGAGGGAAGAGTGGGCGAGATGGAAAAACAAAGGAAGACGTCATCAAAGCCAACACAGAGGGGAAGAGCAGTCTGTCACATTGTCTTTGGAGAAATTAAGAAGCCAGACAAATTATATCTTCCCTGGGAAACATGATCAGACAGTCTCAGGTTGGCACTCCTGGAGGGGTGGTGAGTGCACTGTGGGGTCCTATGGGTTGACGTCTCCGACTCCTCTGAGGACTGTCAGGACTTGACAGGGTTTGCAGGTGTCAGCAAAGTGCAGGAGTGAGAGCAGGGTGATGCCTGGGGGTTCTGCAGGACCTCCTGGATTTTTCTGTTCAGAAAGAGAATAGCAAACAGAGGTAAAGACATGTAATGTTACTGGGGAGGGGAGAGCTGTGTATTCAGCTGTGAGCTGCTAGGCCTTGTCCCTCTGATTTTTCCCAAGGCCCACAAGGCTATTCTCATTGTGCTGTTCCAGACAAGGATCCTGGAACAGCCTGCATGACCACGCACAGCAAGGATGCCCTGCTTCTAACCTCCCTGACACCTGTCTCCCTTCCTGGGTCTCCTTCTGGAGCCACTGCACGCATGGTTGAACATGCGTCTCCTAGCCAGGGCTAGAGGGAGGGGTTTTCAGGGACCACCTGGACTTAGATGACATGGATTCCACTTGTCCTGATACCATAAAGGAAATGGACAGGGCCACGCTGAACACTGGATCTTCTTTGCATTCAGTTGTCTTTTTCTTCTCTCCATTGGCAATGGCTTCAGAATAATGCCTTGCACAGAGTGTGTCTCAGGAACAAGCTACACAGAAACCCCCCATCCTCCTCCTCCCACAAATACCAGCCATGCCCAAGCAGCCTGCAGAGCTGGCCACAGCCTGGGGCTTGGGTGGGCATGGGGCATGGGGCATGGGGCAGCTTAGCTCAGCGTCCAGCGAGATAGGAGTCCTCATTCCATCTCTCTAGCCCACAGAGTCAGGCAACCACACACAGCCATAGTGGCCTCTGCAGTTTAAGAAGGGTTTTAGTCTCCTTCTAGAAGTTTCTCTCCAGTTTTCAAATGTCATGACCAAAGGAAGGAAGAAAGTCTAACTTTGAAATTGATGCCTCGACATGGCAAGGCAAAGAAAGTTTCTAGCGGACGGCCCAGGCCTTGCTGTTTTGTGAAGATAACAGGACGCGTAATTTGTTTTCAGAGTGTAATTTTATTGTATCTGAATGCAAAAGAAGGTGAGATAAATTCCCTATTATTTTATAATAACCCTATCATTTTTAGAATACCATACTGTTTTAATAACCATTTCACTGCAAGTGATGAATATGTAATTGCATTTCTTATATATTAACATATTATAAGTTAGCACCAAAAGCTTTCCCTTTTTTCCCCTTTAATTTTTATATTTTCACCATTGAAAATCTTTTAAACATTTTCAAATGGTTCGTTCAGGCTTATATCGTAGACTTTGAGCCACAAACCTTTTGCCATCATCTCTCTTTTCAGATGGCAAATTACCCTAAAAGGTTTAATGAATAAATAAATTAATAATGACCAGAGAAAGGTCCCAGTAAAGCAGTATGTGTTTGGGGCTGACATTTAGCAGATAGAGATGGTCTTATGATCTTATGATGAAAGATGAAGCCCCCCCACCACCCACACTGACTCTCCTTCCTGACTCCTAAGAGTTTTCATGGCGTGGTTATGTAAATGCACAGAGCATGAGGGAAATTATTGTTTAAAAAACAAATGAATCACCAATTTAAAGGCGTTTCTGCACCTCGCTCTTATGTCTATGGTGACTCATGACGGCACTGCTTTGCCAGAGGTGGAATTGGAACAAGTTTGCATGCCTGTATTGATCCCTTTGCTAACTTACCATCGATCTCTAATTTAGTGCTGTTGTTATTTATTCCCAGCAAGACACTGGCTTGAATTTTTTGGTACTTTGTTTACTCAAAGAAGAATTCTTGTACAAAGTCAGGAAACTGGAGAGGTAAAGTACTTAATGCAGATAAAACCTGTAGCCTTCTTGATGTCCTTGGAAGTCCACACAAGGCGTAACAGTGGCAAGGAATCTGGGGCCTGGGCAGGGCCCCCAGAGCTGTCCTCTTGTTATGTTAAGGGGGACATTTACTTCTGGCTGATTTTCCCATAGCCCAGTGTTAAGACCCAAAGCTCCCATCATTTTTTTTTTGGTGGCAGGGTCAGCGGGGGAGCACCATGCAGCATCCTGGGTCTTAGTTTTCCTACAAGGGATCAAACCCATGCCCCCTGCAGTAGAAATGTGGAATCTTAACCTGTAGGCTGCAAGGGAAGTCCTGAGCTTACATCCTTAAGCCCAGTGTTGTGAGGAACCCAGGAGTAGATGACTCAGAGCTGGGCTCCTCTTAACCAAGCTCATGAGATTGATGTTTAGAACAAGAACCCCAACATGCTGACCTGCAGTGAGACCAGAGCTGTGCTGGGGCTGAGCTCCTGGCATCTACATCCTGCATGGCTTTCAGAAGCCAAATTATACTCTCAGGATGCTCAGGAGTAGAGAACTCAAGCAAAGGAGTTGGTTAGCATAAGCTGAATTTACTTATGCAGACAAGAGCAGCCACTGAGGATTTAGCATGGTCAGATCTGGGACATAATCATGACCAAGACTGACAAGGTGTTTGTCCAGCACGGAGCTCATCATGATTGTGTCAGGGATTCTGAAATTTAACCTGTAACACTTGAAGACACTAATGTCAAATAGTAGTAAAGGAAGTAAAGGGGAGAGCCATGAGGAGACAGTGTGCTGGGGGATCCTGGGAAAGGCTGAGCCCCGAGTGGCAGGAGGAATGCTCCAGGCAGAGACAAGAGCAGGTGCAAAGGCCCTGAGGTAGGAACAAAGGTGGCTCAAGGATGTGACCAAGTTTAACTTGGTCAGGAAGATCTGGTTCCTGATCAGATCTCCAAAAGGAAGCTGGTTTTGGAGTTCTCAAGAGCTCCTTATAGCTCCCAGAGGCTGATCACAGTCTGATATGGAGGGTGAGGTAAGCAGATTTAAAAAAACCAATGGACTGAACATTTTTGGATTCTTCTTGTTGCCTTGTGCACTATCCCACACCCATCTCATCCTTCACATCAGTTAGCATGGTGTCTGGCCTCATGAACTGCATGAATATGGGCTTCCCTGGTGGCTCAGATGGTAAAGAATCCACCTGCAATACAGGAGAGTGGGGTTCAATCCCTGGGTCAGTAAGAACCCCTGGAGAAGGGAATAGCAACCCACTCCAGTATTCTTGACTGGAAAATTCCATGGACAGGGGAGCCTGGTGGGCTACAGTCCATGGGGTTGCAAAGTGTCAGACATGACTGAGTG
This sequence comes from Neotragus moschatus, assembly GCA_006410615.1. Lineage (NCBI taxonomy): Eukaryota > Metazoa > Chordata > Mammalia > Artiodactyla > Bovidae > Neotragus > Neotragus moschatus. Next base: position 412,676 of record SJYA01001955.1, on the reverse strand, counting down.
ATTAACACACTTTATGTGTCAGTAAATGTCCCAGGCACTTGTAGAAAGGGAAGGAGCAGCATGGGTAAAATCTTATTTAACAAAAGTAAATCCCTTTTCAGAGAAGGCAATGGCACCCCACTCCAGTGCTCTTGCCTGGAAAATACTATAGATGGAGGAGCCTGGTAGGGTGCAGTCCATGGGGTTGCTAAGTCGGACACGACTGAAGTGACTTGGCAACAAAAATCCCTTTTTGTTAAAATGTGAGTGCCTGCAACCGGAGATAGTAAGGTCATCTCACAAAGATTACCCATCCAGGCCTCTATTTGCATGGAAAGTTAGATTTCATCTCTGACTTAGACTTAAAAAAAAGAACAACATGTGTCATATGAAACTTTTTTGACATGACAATACCTGGAATAATTAGATACATAAAGAACAATGAAATGCCAAGCGTTTCTAAGTATATTTTGAGCAGTTATTATCCACCATCAGTGCCTTTCAAATGTCACTTGTGGAGTGTTCCTGTTTGTCTCGAAGAAAACTTTTTCGCTGTTCTTCTTTAAAGTAGTTGAGAGTATTTTAGATCTCTGTGTTGAACTAAGGCAAAGCACTCCAAAATTAAAGTGCTCAAAACCTTTATTTTGAAAAGCCCAAGTGGTGCCCATCAAATCAGTGAGAACATTCTCTTTTCAGAATTTAGCATGTGCTTCTGGAAATGTCAGATGTGCTCTCATTTAAATAATGTGACATCTCACAAGGAGACGTCTGATGAGCATCACATTCAATTGTTAAAAGTACGACAAAAAAAGTCCAAGAAGTTCCCCCCACCCCAAAATCTATCATTAATAATTCACATGAGCTACTTTATATGTGGACGCCTACTGAATGTGATTTAATTTATCTCTCTTTCTTTCTCTCTGCAAATGGAGGCTCTGAAAACTCATTTTAACAGAAGGAACACCTGAAATTTTCACCTGAAAGAAAAAACAAAGCGTTACATTTGCTCAGCTACGTTTTGCTTGTTCAAAATGTATGCAAAAATGTTCTAAGCACAAAAGTGCTTGACGTGCATCTTTAAATACAGGTATTTTGCAAACATGACGCGCCCTCCAGCATGTGAAATTTTCATTTACCACCACAAGCCAGCTCACAAAGAATCCAAGTTTGCGGCTCGTTGCATTTTTCACAGGTGCACACAGCATTCAAAATGCTCGTGAATCTTGAAACTTGGAACCCGGAAGTTGTAATTTGCTGAATAGAAATAAACACGAGTCCCCGAAGGACTGGTCCATGGCTACCATCTTGTTCCTGAAACGCCAGAGGCCCAGGAAGACAAGCGTTGGCATGAATACAGGATGGGTTGACAGAACAGGTCAGTGGGAAGGGTACCAAAGAGCTGTTCCTGTGCCTGGGATTCAGCCTTTTCCTCTTTCTCTTCCTTTGCTCTTCGTGCCTGCTTAGTCACTTTAGTGAAAGTGCAAGTGAAGTCGCTCAGTCGTGGCTGACTTTTTGCGACCCTATGGACTGTAGCCTATCAGGCTTCTCCGTCCATGGGATTTTCCAGGCAAGAGTGCACCTATCAGGCTTCTCCCATCCATGGGATTTTCCAGGCAAGAGTGCTGGAGTGGATTGCCATTTCCTTCTCCAGGGGATCTTCCCGATCCAGGAATTGAACCCGGGTCTCCTGCATTGCAGGCAGACGCTTTACCGTCTGAGCCACCAGGGAAGCATCACATTAGGCATCACAATTTCAACCTGTGAATTTTGGGAGGATGCAAACATTCAGACCATAACATACTATTTACAGTATGGAGAACATCTGGAGGTTGGCAGGAGTAAAAATGGGGAGTTTTTGAGGAAATATTTAAACAGTAAAGGGATACAGTATAATAGTTCATAAGAATCTGAACTAAAGCAGTAGCGGGAATGGAAGAGTCGAAATATTAGAGAATACTCACCAACACTTAGTTTGGTCACCATATCAGTCACTTTACTCATGCCCAATTCTGTGTGACCCCATGGACTATAGCCCACCAGCCTCCTCTGTTCATGAGTTTCTCCAGGCAAGAATACTGACGTGGGTTGCCATGCCCTCCTCCAGGGGACTCTTCCCAACCCAGGGATCAAAACTGCATCTCTTATGTCTTCTTTGCTCTCCACTCTTGGTCAAAATATGGAGGCTTGACTTTAGCCCAGGGAGCAAAAGGCTGACCTTGGTGTCAGGTGGATTCTTGGACAGGCGGCTCACCCTTACCTGTGGACCAGCTGTGGCACCCACAGTGTCAGGACCAATGGCTTCCCCAGTGCTGAACGAGATCAGGGATGGAAAGCCAATTAAGAAATGTTGCAAGCACAATCCCCCAGTCCAGGACATGGCTCTGTGAAGGAGAGACCGTCCTCTGTCGGAGAAAGTCAAGTCAGGAGAACCTGAGTCACCGTGGACGCCTGGGATGCAGCCCAGGATGCAGAATCCAGTGGGGAGGGACGTGTGGCGGGCTGCCATGCTCCCTCTTCCCGGGCTTAAATGAATGTCTTCAAGTGTTCTCGTTAGTTAACGATGATTGATAGAGTGGAGATATTGTTAATAAAAACTAGGTACTCAGCCCGGGAATGGACTTTGGTTCGTGCCTCGGCACTTAGCAAAGGTCAAGTGTGAAAAGGGTATTTTCAGCGGCTTGCAATTGGAATGCATCTGGCCAGATGGAAAATGACTCCAGCCATTTATCAAAGCTGTCAAGACACGTCTCCCACCAGAACTGTTTACCAATATTCACAATGAGCTCCGCAGGCTGCTAATAGGAGCCCAGTCGGCCGGAACTCTGGATTTTGGGAATGACTTGGGATATTTAGTGCACCTATTTGATTCAGTGTGGGTACTCCTGTGGTTGCTGATGGTCTTAATTATGAAAAGGCACTGTGGGACTTCTGGAAAAGTAAACAACACTGCTCAGAAAAGCGCCTTCCCCAGCAGCTTCGAATAAGCCCGGGCAGACAGTGCTCCGGGGAGCTGACGCAACGAGGGGAATGGAGTGAAAAATGAGCCGCTCACTCCACACATGATAACATAAGTCTGATTCTAGGAAATGAGAGAGTAGAAGAGTAGACAGGAAAGCGTATGGAAAAAGTTAAATGAAAACCTGAGGTGCTGCTGCTGTTGCTCCACGGTTAGGGATTTAGTAGGGGTGGGTGCATGGATTGGGTGTATTTATCGCCTGCACCGTGTGCTTGTCACTATGACCGTGGGAAGTTCCACTTCTCCTTGTATAGAACTTGTCCTCCAGCTTGGTTTGTTTAGCGATCGTTTGCTGTACACCTACTATGTGCCAGGCTTGNTATTCTTTGGAACTCTGCATTCGGATGCTTATATCTTTCCTTTTCTCCTTTGCTTTTTGCTTCTCTTCTTTCCACAGCTATGTGTAAAGCCTCCCCAGATAGCCATTTTGCTTTTTTGCAATTCTTTTCCATGGGGATGGTCTTGATCCCTGTCTCCTGTACAATGTCACGAACCTCCAGTGTCATGAACCTCCATCCATAGTTCATGAGGCACTCTATCTATCAGATCTAGTCCCTTAAGTCTATTTCTCACTTCCACTGTATAATCATAAGGGATTCGATTTAGGTCATACCTGAATGGTCTAGTGGTTTTCCCTGCTTTCTTCAATTTAAGTCTGAATTTGGCAATAAAGAGTTCATGATCTGAGCCACAGTCAGCTCCCAGTCTTGTTTTTGCTGACTGTATAGAACTTCTCCATCTTTGGCTGCAAAGAATATAATCAATCTGCTTTTAGTGTTGACCGTCTGGTGATGTCCATGTGTAGAGTCTTCTCTTGTGTTGTTGGAAGAGAGTGTTTGCTATGACCAGTGCATTCTCTTGGCAAAACTCTATTAGCTTTTGCCCTGCTTCATTCCGTACTCCAAGGCAAGATTTGCCTGTTACTCCAAATGTTTCTTGACTTCCTACTTTTGCATTCCATTCCCCTCTAATGAAAAGGACATCTTTTTTGGGTGTTAGTTCTATAACGTCCTGTAGGTCTTCACTGAACCGTTCAACTTCAGCTTCTTCAGCATTACTGGTTGGGGCATAGACTTGGATTACTGTGATATTGAATGGTTTGCCTGGAAACGAATAGAGATTATTCTGTCATTTTTGAGATTGTATCCAAGTACTGCATTTCAGACTCTTTTGTTGACCATGATGGCTACTCCATTTCTTCTCAGGGATTCCTGCCTACAGTAGTAGATATAATGGTCATCTGAGTTAAATTCACCCATTCCAGTCCATTTTAGTTCGCTGATGCCTGGAGTGTCAACATTCACTCTTGCCATCTCCTGTTTGACCACTTCCAATTTGCCTCGATTCATGGACCTAACATTTAGGAGGCTCAGAAGAATTCCCCCTAAATCCCTCAGAACACAGGGTGGAAACCACGGTTCCTGACTCTACAGGAACTCCAAGTTCTGGTTGGCTGGTCTTGGGAATTTCTGTTTTAATTTTATTGGCCTCAAGGTAACCAGGAAAACGCCAACATATGTCAATCAAACTGTCCTCAAGATCCTCTGGGAGATTCCGCCCAAGTTCATGGATTTGCTTTTCATTGCTTATCTGGAATGCAGCCATTCCCCACCCCTCGCCTCACCTGTTCACACCTTTCATCCTGGTCCTGCCTCGGTTTCCGAGTTGCCCTCCTGACGGCTCCATCCACATGGGCAACTGAAACCTTTTCTTTTCTTTTTTAATTAGAGGATTATGGCTTTACAATGTTGGGTTGGTTTCTGCTGTACAACAACATGAATTAGCCATAATTACATATCTCCTCCCTCTTGAGTCTCCCTCCTCCTCCCATCCCACCCCTCTAGGTTGTCATGGAGTACCAGGCTCTATGTTTTATAGCATATATATATGTCATATTATATATAAATACACACACACACACACACACACACACACACACACACACAGAGGCTCCCTATGTTATATAACAGCTTCCTGCTACTTATCTATTTTGCACATGATAAAGGTTTTTCATGATAAAGGCTTTTCAGTGGGCTTTCTAGGTGGCGCTAGTGGTAAAGATTCCGCCTGCCAGTGTAGGAGATGCAAGAAACTTGGGTTCCATCCCTGGGTCAGGAAGATTCCCTGGAGAAGGAAATGGCAACCCACTCCACTATTCTTGCCTAAGAAATCCCATGGACAGAGGAACTGGTGGGCTACAATCCATGAGGCCGCAAACAGTCGGGCACAGCACAAATTACACAAAGGCTTTTCAAAGTCTTGCTTCCTCACTCCTCAGAACCCTGGGGTCAGCCAGGTAAAGCTTAGGGCAACAAAAAAAAGTGTGTGTGACCTCAAGGAGATGTAGTGAAACTGTTTTTTTTTTTTTTTTTTCCCCAGTGTCTGATCTTTCTCCTTTCAACAAAGCAGTTTCGTGTCTGGGCTCAACTTTTTAGGTGCTTTCATAAAGAAGAGAAACTTTGTACCTTCAGTTCAGTTCAGTTCAGTCGCTCAGTTGTGTCTGGCTCTTTGCGACCCCATGAATTGCAGCACGCCAGGCCTCCCTGTCCATCACCAACTCCCGCCGAGTTCACTCAGACTCATGTCCATCGAGTCAGTGATGCCATCCAGCCATCTCATCCTCTGTCGTCCCCTTCTCCTCCTGCCCCCAGTCCCTCCCAGCATTAGAGTCTTTCCCAATGAGTCAACTCTTCGCGTGAGGTGGCCGAAGTACCAGAGCTTCAGCTTCAGCATCATTCCCTCCAAAGAAATCCCAGGTCTGATCTCCTTCAGAATGGACTGATTGGATCTCCTTGCAGTCCAAGGGATTCTCAAGAGTCTTCTCCAACAACACAGTTCAAAAGCATTAATTCCTCAGTGCTCAGCTTTCTTCACAGTCCAACTCTCACATCCATACATGACTACTGGAAAAACCATAGCCTTGACTAGATGGATCTTTGTTGGCAAAGTAATGTCTCTGCTTTTGAATATGCTATCTAGGTTGGTCATAACTTTCCTTCCAAAGAGTAAGCGTCTTTTAATTTCATAGCTGCAATCACCATCTGCAGTGATTTTGGAGCCCCCCAAAATAAAGTCTGACACTGTTTCCACTGTTTCCCCATCTATTTCCCGTGAAGTGATGGAACCAGATGCTATGATCTTCATTTTCTGAATGTTGAGCTTTAAGCCAACTTTTTCACTCTCCTCTTTCACCTTATTATATGTTTAAACGGCCCCAGGAAACCCGAGGGGTCTCTGTGGTGTTTGCAAATGTAGAAATGACAAATGCAGCTCCCAGAGTGGGCCAGGCAGAGGTAGCCCTCACCTTCCTTCGCCACCTAGGAACGTATTGAAAAATCCACAAGGCGGGTGTGACTGAGGGTCCTCAGGGAGTCCAGCAGCAGGGCGACATCAGAGTTGCCACTGCAGATCCCCACGGCCGGTGCTCAGATCTGAGACTTACTTACAACTCAGTGTTAGTCGCTCAGTCGTGTCCAACACTTTGTCACCCCATGGATTATATATAGCCTGCCAGCCACTTCTGTCCATGAAACTCTCCAGGTAAGAATATTGGTGTGAGTAGCCATTCCCTTCTCCATTGGATATTCCTGGACCAGGGACTGAACCCAGGTCTCCGGCATTACAGGCAGGTTCTTTATCGTCTGAACTACCTGGGAAGCCCGTTTACAATGAAGCCCATGGGTAAATGGGGAAGACACAGTGTCACCAGTCAGTCCTTTGAAAACATTGCTCAGCAAGTCCCCTCTGGGGCAGGGAGTCTCCGAGGACAGGGACAGACCCGGGCCCCGAGTCATCACCAACAGAGGGCATCAAGTGGGGCAGTGGGAGACAAGCCTTAGATCTGCTCCATCGTGGTCTCTGAGTTGGGGTGTTTTTAAAGAGGAAGAGCAAAGAAACAGGAATTGACCATTGTTTTGTGACATTTCTTAATCGTACTTTCAGGGGTCAGGATTCTCTGGTTTATGACTCTCTGGCCAGGTGATCTGTGGCTCAGGGGTCTGTGAGTTCACCTGGCCTTGGAGAAACAAGCCGAGTTTGTACGTTAATGATGAGCCCTACAGCAGCAACCTCAGTGCCTTAATGAAGTTCTGACAACAACGGTCTTAGTCACCTAACTCGGGTTGATTAGTGCTCAGTTAGCAGAGCATAGAGTTCTGAGGGGACAAAAACAGGATTGAGGTCAGAGGAGGCAGGTAAGGGGACAGTTTGGGTAGAGAGATTAATCATAAACTCAGTAAGGGAACACAATTTGGGGGGGGGCTCGGTTTCACTGTTACAGTTTTTATCAGCAAACTGGGAATCTCTACTCACCTGGGGAGATCAGCCACCTGGGTGTGAATGTGTGTGCTGTGTACGTACTTACTCAAAGGTTATCCCTTTGAATGGCTAATTTCACTGATGTCAGATGCTCAGAAAGTGTCCCCAGCAACAGAGTGTTACGTTGTGGTAGAAATTAGACGGGACACACTTCTGTATGGCTGACAGCATCGTTATGAATGAATTTCAGTGACCATTTAGGTAAACGATTTTAAACTAAACAGAAACATCTCCTGTTGTACTTACACTGAAAGATTCAATTGGCTGAATTAAAAATGTGAATAAATGAACTTGCTTGTACCCTTTAAAAAATCTCTCCTTCTGCCCTCACAGCAACTATTGATTTATATTTTCACAGTAAATTAGTTTGTTTTGTAGAATTTTATATGATGGGATCATAAAAATGTTTGCATTTTTAAAATTGTACTTTCCTTCAATGCTGCATAATTATTTCATGATTCATAATTCATAGTTTCATTCTTTTTATAGCCATGTACTATCCTGTATAGATGCCCCACAATTTCCTTACCCACTTAATGGACATTCGGCTTGTTTTCAGTTTTGGCTTTTACAAACAAAGCCTTATGTTACATACATACACAAAATCTGAATAAATGAAACATAGCAATGGGTTGATAGTTTTGGTGGAAGTTGGTGACGTGTGTACACTCAACACTGCGGTGAGAGTGAAGTCCCATAGAATGGTCCTCAAAGAACTCTTCTGAGATGGTTGTTCCCACTGCCTTGTGATTGTCACAGCTCCTCACAGACACAGTCATGGAGCCATCTCGGCTCACACTCCACGGGACAGGAGGGCATGTTTCCAATGAGCTCCTCCAGTGAGAACACATCCACTGTGCTGTGGGGCTGGCTGCTGGTGGTTGGGGCCTAGCCCTATTCTCCTGACTTCTCACCTAGTGTTCTTGAAAAGCTAGCCAGCAGTTCCATAGCTCATTAAATTGGACTGATGTTCTGATGGCTTGCAAAGCAAATTTTTTTTACAGCTGTTATAAAGGTCTCATTGCTCAAGTGTAATTGAGCAAAACTGCCAAGCCCCTCCACTCCCTGGACGCTAGGATTTGCAAAGGCAACAGAAAATGTACAGTTGACTCCAGAAATAACTGCACCCAGCCCAGAACTCCGGGGACACTATGTGGAAGGTTCCAGGAGGGGCAAAGTTCCCTTACGAGAGGCAGTCCAGAGCTTGGCCGCTTGGGTTCCAATCCCTCTCTGCAACCCACCGGCCTGGGGCTGGGGAGTAGTCGCCAGATCCCTGATGCCTCAGTGTCCTTGTCTGCACACAGTGGGGCTTGTGGACTCCACTTAGGGTGCAAGGAGTTAGTCAAAGCAGAGCACTTACAACAAGGCTCTGTGTTTATTCATTCAGCACCTACTGTGTGCCAGAAACTGTGCATACAGAAAGGGACAAAACAGATAGAGATCCTTGCCCTTGTGGAATTTATACCTGGGGTAGGGGCAGGGGGCACACCATGGACACTCTATAAGGTTAATAGCCCCTAATTAGGTCTGACAGTTGCCAATAAGCCAGGCACCATCCCACATTTGGGAGTGTTCTTCCTGTGGGCCTTTGCCTGTGGGGTGACACCTCACCACTGCTCTGTTCTGCCAACCAGAGGCCATCTGTACTCAAGATGCACGGCCAGAACCCCTGAGGTCCCCCACGAGCCTCTGTGTCATCCCACCCTGCCTTTCAACGGGAGGGCCTGTGTTTTGCATCTTCAGGGCACTCGGGCAGAGCTCCATCAATCAGAAGTTGTGTAAGGGCCTCCCATGGCTGGTCCAGGGGCCACAGGCTACGGGGCACTCATTAACAACTGTCTGTTCAATGATTATCTGTCTGGGTTTATTGTGGTGAGCCAGTCCAAAGCATAACTGATCGTGGCCCTGATCCAAAGACCAGCCCCTGACGTCAGAGTCGAGCCTCTCTGGGTGTGGTTGGGGGGCCGGGCCTCTCTCTTTCTTGGAATTTAAAGGCCAGGAAGTTCTGCCTCCAAACCCCAAACAGGGCCTTCCCACTGGGAACGCACGCTCACCCGCGGGAAGAGCCTTGAAAGGGACCCTTTGGCCTCTGACCTGACCGTCCAAAGAGAAGAAAGGTAGGCAGAGCCTGTTCGCATACATTTCTAACAAACTTCAGTGCTAACTGGAACTGGTTTCCTTTTTCCTCCCACCTATGACGGTGACCCCGACAAAGTGTGTGGAGTTGTGTGGAGTTGAGGGTGTCCATGGTTGTCTTTGTTCAGGAAGCCTGTGCTTTTTCTATTGCAAGGAACCTCGGCATCCGTGCCCCGCAGCCCAGCTCTGCAGAGATGCCTCCTCAGCTCTCAGACGGCCTCAACTACTCAGCCAAAATCGTCCGGGGCTCCCTGGACAGCCTGCCCCAGGCTGTGAGGGAGTTCGTGGAGAGCAGCGCCAAGCTGTGCCGCCCCGACCAAGTCCACATCTGTGATGGCTCCGAGGAGGAGAACCGGCAGCTGCTGAGCCACATGGAGGAGGAGGGTGTGATCAAGAGGCTGAAGAAGTATGATAACTGGTGAGCACGCCTCTGACCCCCCGGCATTCGGCCTTCCTCTCTACCCAGGGTGCAAGTGGAACAAGGGGGACGAGGATTTCAGCAGAGCTGGGGCGGGGCTGTGAGGCTTGCAGACTCTTGAAAAACTTAGTAAAAGAGCCAGAACCATGTAGACTTAATTTTACGATGTTTGCAGAGCAGCCCAAGTCATCAGTGAAGGCGCACATGCAAACTGTCTTTGCAAACCAGGTCCCCGATCGAAAGGAAGGTCAGACAGTCCCTGTCCTAAAACACGAACTTCTCGTCTAGTGAGTGTCCCTCTGACTATGTCACAGTCGACGTGGCTGTGTCCGCATTGATGCAGCCTCCTTAGTGCCCTTGGTACCTGCCAGGTGTGGGAAGAACGTGATGATGAGAAAACTGGTCCCTTCCTGATTGGTCCATGGCTGAGGGAACCTAGGGAGCACATGCCATGCAGAATACCAGCACTTCTCTAATCCCCACCTGTGTATTTTAAATTTTTATTTACTTCTTTATTTTTATCTGTGCTGGGTCTTCATTGCTGAGATGGGCTTTCTTTAGTTGCGGAAAGCGGGGGCTACTCTCTAGTTGCAGTGCCAGGGCTTCTCATTGCGGTGGCTTCTCTTGCTGCAGAGCACGGGCTCTAGAGTGTGGGGGCTTCAGTAGTTGCCGCTCCCGGGCTCTTATACACAGGCTCAGGCTCAACAGTTGAGGTGAAAGGGCTTAGTTGCTCCATGGCATGTGGGAAATTCCTGGATCATAAATTGAACCTGTGTCCCTTGCATTACAAGGCAGATTCTTTACCACTGAGCCACTAGGGAAGCCCCTAATCTGTGTATTTTAATTTTTTTTTTTTTGCAGCTGGTTGGCTCTCACTGACCCCAGGGATGTGGCCAGAATTGAAAGCAAGACAGTCATCATCACTCGAGAGCAGAGAGATACGGTGCCCATCCCCAAAACCGGCCTCAGCCAGCTAGGCCGCTGGATGTCCGAGGAGGATTTTGAGAAAGCGTTCAACATCCGATTTCCGGGGTGCATGAAAGGTGAGTGAAACATTTATTTGACTGGGTAAAATATCAGCAAACCTTTTATTATCATCTCTGTCCTACTGGTAATTGTCCCAGGAACTCTCATCGCTCAGAGAGTTATAAATTCCACATTAGAAATGGCCACATATATCTCAGTGGTTTTATAGACTGTCTTCAATGACCAGGAAAACAATTTCTACGCTTGTGAATTTAAGATAGCTTGGTGGAACCCAGCTGCACATTTATGAAAACTTTAATTTTGCTGTTATGGCCACCTTTTCATTTGGTATTGTTGAGTCGCTAAGTTGTATCCGACTTTTTTGTAACCCCATGGACTGCAGCATGCCAGGCTCCTCTGTCTGCCACTATCTCCTGGACTTTGCTCAAACTCTTGTCCATCGAGTTGGTGATGCCATCCAACCATCTCATCCTCTGCCACCCCTTCCTACTTTTACCTTCGGTCTTTCCCAGTGTCTTTTCCAATGAGTCAGTTCTTCACATCAGGTGGCCAAAGTATTAGAGCTTCAGCATCAGTCCTTCCAATGAGTATTCAGGGTTGATTTCCTTTAGAATTGACTGGAGTAATCTCCTCGCAGTCCACAGGACTCTCAGTGGACTCTTCCAATCAAGGGGCTGGTGGCAAGCAAGATGTGATGTTGGAGAGGGCTCATGAGAAGGGTCACAGAGGGCGGTTGTCTGGGAGTTTGGGGTTGTTTCTCACCAGCTCCCACCTCCCGGCCCCACAGGTCGCACCATGTATGTCATCCCATTCAGCATGGGGCCCCTGGGCTCTCCTCTGTCCAAGACTGGCATCGAGCTGACAGACTCGCCCTACGTGGTGGCCAGCATGCGTATCATGACGAGGATGGGCACCGCCGTCCTGGACGCGCTGGGGGATGGCGAGTTCGTCAAGTGCCTCCACTCCGTGGGGTGCCCTTTGCCTTTAAAAAGTAAGCACATTATTTCAAAATCAAAAGCCAGAATTAAAAAAAGAAAAAGCTTACCCTTAAACTCCGTTGGGGACCTGGCACACTCATGTGGGCGTGTCCTCCTGCGCAGAGCCTTTGGTTAACAACTGGGCCTGTAACCCCGAGCTCACACTCATCGCCCACCTGCCCGACCGCCGAGAAATCATCTCCTTTGGGAGTGGGTACGGCGGGAACTCGCTCCTTGGGAAGAAGTGCTTTGCCCTCAGGATGGCCAGCCGGCTGGCCAAGGAGGAGGGGTGGCTGGCAGAGCACATGCTGGTAAGATGCAGGGAACTACGAGTGCGAGTGCGAGTGCGAGTGCGCAGCAGAGGGTCGGGCAGAGGAGGGGAAGTGGCAGACCCTACTGCCTTAGCATTCCTATTAGGCATCAGAGTTCCAGTGTGCCAAGGACACTGGGAATTCCATCAGTAACGATGAATGGCTTCCAGGCCCCCTCCGAGACTAGGGCGTGTACCTCTGGGGCAGAAAGGAGCCAGTGCTTCAGGAGAAATCTTGTCTCCAACAGATTCTGGGCATCACCAACCCCAAGGGCCAGAAGAAGTACTTCGCGGCTGCGTTTCCCAGTGCCTGTGGGAAGACCAACCTGGCCATGATGAACCCTACTCTCCCGGGATGGAAAGTAGAGTGTGTGGGTGATGATATCGCCTGGATGAAATTTGACCAACAAGGTGACTCTTTTAGGCCCAGGTGTTGATGATAATCACTGGACTTTAGTGAAGTTTTGGGTTTAAACATGCCAAATCCACCCAAATCCACAGCCTCTGGATTTTTAAATTCAGTTAGTTCTTGCAAAAGCTCGGACATATGTATTCCATCAGCTTTCTTTAATCCAATATCCAAGCTGGATTGAAATGGGATCTTCTATCGATATTTGTTTACATTTTGTTTAGTTGCTAAGTCATGCCTGACTCTTTGCAACACCACAGACTGTAGCCCACCAGGCTCCTCTGTCCGTGGGATTTCCCAGGCAAGGATATTGGAGTGGGGTGCCCTTTCCTTCTCCAGAGGATCTTCCTGACCCAGGGATCGAATCCCCATTTCCTGCATTGACAGGCAGATTCTTTACCACTGGGATACCTGGGTTGGTTAAAATAGTTTGATGGGAAAATGGTAAGAAAGTCAAAGTTGATTAATACTGCTGGGATGAGACAAGAGAAAGAGATTCTGGGGAGGAGGGAAAAAATAAAAAGACTTGAGAATTTGGTGCAGAAATTAACCTGGCGAGATTGGTACTCACTTCCACTTCTTGGTTTAAAACTTTCCAGGTAACTTACGAGCCATCAACCCAGAGAATGGGTTTTTTGGCGTTGCTCCGGGAACCTCTGTGAGGACAAACCCCAATGCCATCAAGACCATCCAGAAGAATACCATCTTCACCAACGTGGCTGAGACCAGTGACGGGGGCGTTTACTGGGAAGGCATTGACCAGCCACTGGCCTCAGGCATCAAGCTAATTTCCTGGAAGGGCAAAGAGTGGGACCCCAAGGATGGTAAGCCTCCCCAGGAGGCCTGGTGCCCCAGTCCTTGGCTGTGTGTGCTTGGCCAGATGCTCAGGGCCTGTCTCCCCTTGCTGCTGTAGGGGAGCCTTGTGCCCACCCCAACTCCCGGTTCTGCACTCCGGCCAGCCAGTGCCCCATCATTGACCCTGACTGGGAGTCTCCAGAGGGCGTGCCCATTGAGGGCATCATCTTCGGAGGGCGCCGGCCTGTTGGTGAGGTTCCTGGGCAATCGGGCTGGGACAAGGGTGTGTCACTACGGGGGGCCGTGTCACTACAAGGGCTCACGTTCCGTGACCTGGTTGGAGGGTGTCAGGGATATGGAGCTTCCTTTTACAAACGCAAGCTCGGGCATAGAACTTAGTTTCTGGCCACTGAAACTCCTGGGTCCTTGTCCAGGGATGGGGCTCCTAGTTTGACTTTGGCCACGTGGCCTCCTGCCACGACTCTGATGTGGCAGCGTCTGCCCTTAGCTCTGGTGCTCCAGCATCAGCCCCTTTAGAAGAGAGACCACACACAGCACATCTTTCCACTTGCGAGACAGCGTCGCGGCTGAGGGGCTGGGGGTCCAGGTCTCTGAGCAGCATTTCTTTCTCCTGCTAAAGGTGTCCCTCTGGTCTACGAGGCTCTCAGCTGGCAGCACGGTGTGTTTGTGGGGGCGGCCATGAGATCTGAGGCCACAGCAGCAGCGGAGCACAAGGGTGAGTCTGGCCGAGATCCGGGGCCGCCAAGAAGGGACATGACAGCCCTGTCTCTGTGCTTCTCCGCCTATTTTTGCGTTGCTCTGCTTCTCTGTCTCTTTCTGTCTCTGTTTCTCTGTCTCTCAGTTGCCCTCTGTCTCTTTCTCTCTCTGTCTCCCCGTGTCTCTCTCTGCATATGCAGAGAGGTACAGAAAGCCAGGCGGCCGTGTCGACAGTAAGTGTGCCCATAGTCCTGGGAGGCCTCGCTTACCCACAGTCCCCTGTTAACAGGCAAAGTCATCATGCACGACCCCTTCGCCATGCGCCCCTTCTTTGGCTACAACTTCGGCCAGTACCTGGCACACTGGCTCAGCATGGCCCAGCGCCCCGGAGCCAAGCTGCCCAAGATCTTCCATGTCAACTGGTTCCGAAAGGACAAGGCCGGCAGGTTCCTCTGGCCCGGCTTCGGGGAGAACTCCCGGGTGCTGGAGTGGATGTTCAACCGTGTGGGCGGGGAAGGCGACGCCAAGCTCACGCCCATTGGCTACATCCCCAGTGAGGATGCCCTGGACCTCCGGGGCCTGGGGGATGTCGACGTGAAGGAGCTCTTCCACATCTCCAAGGAGTTCTGGGAGGAGGAGGTGGAAGAGATACAGAAGTACCTGGAGGAGCAGGTGAACGTCGATCTACCCCTGGAGATCAAGAATCAGGTCCTGGCCCTGAAGCAGAGAATCAGCCAGATGTAATCAGGTTCGCTTGACTGTCCACTGCCAGTCCATACAACGCACCAGGAGCAGGAGACACGGCACTTCCCGAATTCTCACTGCCTGCAGCACCTCAATGACCGCACCCAGGGGCTGATCGAAAGACACACCTTAATTTTCAGATAAGACCTATAGCAGACTGAAGCTAGTCACTAAAGAGGTTGGGGAGGGAAATAGCAGTCTCCAGGAAATAGCAGTCATGATACAATGCACCTTTGTTCAACTTAGGGACACTCAAGCAGACAGTGTTCTTTGTCTTTTCCCTTTAGCTGCATCAGTTAGCCAGAATGCACAGAAAAAGACACTTGAGCTGTATATATGTGTGTGTGCACACGCGTGTGTGTCTGTGTACTTACTGTCGTCTAAAATGTATTTAATGACTTTGGAAAAATCTTGGGCAAGATTACCTAGTTGTTGCTAGAATGCAATGTTGCTTTCTTATTAATATGTGTATTTAAATTTATTTTTATATACCATGGTTCCTTACCTTTACATAATTTCAACATTTTCCCCTAACACTTCTTGGGAAAATAAAATCACAAAATAAACTTTTATAGAAAAGATAAATTTGTTTGCCTGGTTTTTCTTATCTGAACATCCAAGAAGAGGGGACTCTGATGAAACCTTCTGTGATAGAATCCCCTCCAAAGAAGGTGGGACTACCCTGGTGGATGGGGGTGAGCTGGGAGGTGGAGGGAGCCAGATGGGGAGGTGTGAGCAGAGAGAATGTCACCCAGAGGTGACACGCCACCATGCTTTGGGTTTTCTGAATTAACTCGAAGCCATCCATTAGTGCCCTTGAACATCCACAAACCTTTAAATTGTGGGTCTTGGGTAAGGGGAACAGGAGAGTTTAAAGCATGCTTTTTGACAAAACCTTGGGTGTGGGGGCTCGGCCTTGCATAAGTATTATATTGTGGCCAATTTCACAGACTTTTGTCAATAAATTCTCTTTTTAGCAACTATTTTTTTTCACTGTCATCCACTGGGGAGGAGAGTAGAGACAGAAATATCCCTCAGAAGAAAATAGCAAAAGGCATTGATGGAGCACCTTCTGTATACAGGGCATCATGCCTTTGATGGGCTCAAGGTGGGCTGCTTTGCACCCTCCTCTGGTCCCTCAGTCCCCGGTGTTTATTGGGTCCTCCAGGCAGTTTGAACAGACCACACGCTGGACAGGGCACATGCGTTCAATAGATGCACCAGGCTTTCTCTGGCTGCTAGTCTCCTTTCTGGGCCAGCTCTCCTGCTCAGCACACACCAGGAAGTCAGTTCTCCTCAGCTCTGCTTGCTTTCACAGCTTATGGACTCACCATCCCCTTAAAGTCCTCTGTTTCTTCTGGGATCCACGTAGATGGGCAAGCTGAGATCCACCCGATGTTATACGTGGGGAAACCAAGTCCAGGTGGGTCCTTCAGGGCTGCCAAACCGTAACCAGAGTTTTCCTCCCCTTTAAGGAGCTGAGAGCCGACGGGGCTCTGCCAGCGAAGTGTCATGTTCTGATAGCAAAATCACTGACAGCGAAAAATCATCTAACTGAATTAAGTGCTATCTGCTGTATTAATTTAAATCAGTGGCTTTCAAACTTGTTTCTTCCTTTTCACTGTAGAACCCATGCTTGACAGCTACTCTAACTCAGAAACCCAGCTTCTAAGGGAGACAGAACAGGAGGCTGCCCACCTGAGGCTGGGCAGGTGTCAGGACCCAGGCCTCCTGTTTTCCTTTTTTCTACTCCCTGGGGGCCTCTAAGGAAGTTCCTTGGACCCCTGAGAGGCATCAGGGGTGCCTATATATTTCAGGATATAGCTGGGGCACCGTTTTTAAAATGCAGGCCCCAGACTTTGGCATCCTGTTCTAGGCTCTCGGAGGCTTCATCTTTCGAGCAAAGCCCATCTCACAGTTCCCTGCGCACAGCATCACCCACCCAGCCAGGAGACTCACACAGGACAGTGTTGCCACCTGACCCAGGAAGCCAGGAAGACAGACTGGAGAAAGTGTCTTAAACAGAATAAGAATTTTCAGAGAACCAAAAGGACTCATCTCTCGCCATTGATACCTAAGTCTGTTTCCCCAGACTGAGCCAGCTGTTCTCCACCCACCTCCAAGTCCTAGTTTCTGTGCTGGGCCCACAATAATAGGGACGCTAGGACCGTGATGGCTGAGGTTCTGTTGTTGAACCTGAGTTGTCAAGCGAAGGCAGGAAGGCAGCTAAGGCCAAGGCCATTTGCAGGTGATCAGACTGAGGCCTTGAGAGTGGCCCTTTGCTCAGGGTGAGGGTGAGAATGAGAAGTCAGGCTCCCAGTTCCTGATCAGCCCTCCCCACGGTACACGTGAGTCCAAACCAACAGAGGTACTGACGTCCTCTACTGGAATCCAGTGTAGCAGCTGCCCTCTGACCTCCATGGGTTCCCAGAGCCCATGCTGGGGTCTGGGTTAAAGACCAGAATGCGGTGGATACATAGCACATATTGAACCAGGACAACAAACTTGTCCCTGTGTTCACCTGGGCCTCTGAGGGGAATCCAGTGGAGTGGGGGGTGGTGGCGAGGAGGAGCTCTTGGGGGCCTTCTCCCTTCTCTCCTTTGGCCCGCCCTAACCCAGAGCCTCTGGTCTGCTGCCCCCCACCTTGGGCCACGCAACCTGTAGCTTCCAGGTTCTAAGGCCACAGGCATGGGCTCTGGAGGCTCATGGGGCTGTGCCCCGCCAGGGCGGTGACCCCTGCTTTGTCCTCACTGTCAGCGATTGCAGCAAGAGGGACTGGGTTCCGTCATGTATGGGAAAGGGCCGGCTGCCTGCCCCCAGCCTCCTGCCCTCTTCCTTCCTTGAAGGTAGTAAATACTGGTGACCTTGGACACCTCCCAGCTCTGCCTTTGGCCAGCAGTGTCACCTGAAGTGACACCTGGAGCTGCAGCATAGCATAATAATAATGCCCCTGCTAGAATCCAAGGGGCATGAAATGAGCTGGCAAGCTCTGCACAGGTTCTGGGATTCGGAGGGTCTGGGTGTGAGTCACTACCCCCCCTCCCTGTAGCAGGGTATCTTCAGGTGATGACACACAGCTCTGGAAACCTCAGTTTCCTCAACTGTATAATGGGTTCCACTCCACTCTGGGCTGACATTCAATACAATGGGACTGGAAGTGAGAAGCTGAAACCCAACCCCAACCCCCATATGGGCTGATGGGGAGCTCCTTTCCTAGCTCCTGGACTGGCCCCAAATCTCCAATCCAGGTCCTCTCCCAGGACCTCTAGACCTTCCCACACAGCTGGGGGGGGGGGCTCCCAAATCTGACCTCTGGATTATCTCTGGGTGGTCATTACTCCCACTGGTTTTTAAGTATTTTGAACATAACTCCTGTCCTAGCCCCACCCCAATGTTCTGATGCTACACAACCACCCCCCAACTCAAAATTCTGATGAAAACCGTAAAACTCGGCAGGAGGAGAAGAAGCCCTTGAGAAAACCTTGAGTCCACTGACTTCATTGCAGTGCAATGAGATCCAGTTTCCTCCAAGGGGAAAACTGGGGGCTTGAGAAGGAGACCAGTTTCAGAGGGAGTAAAACTTACAAACTGGGTTTTTCTGCCTTTTGGAAATTCTGCCTTGCATTTTCTTGCATGGGAAGCTGAACGTAGTGGGACCCCTGGGAGATGCTCTGCATAGGTTCTTGTTAAGTATGACCTCCCAGGATCACAGCACAGTGCAGGAGGGCTGTGGTTCTGATTATCACACAGCTGCTCTCAGGCACTGTGTTCTCTCTGCCCCGCCCAGAGGTTTCTTTGATGCTGCAGAGCTGGGATTCAGGGCTGCCATGGAGGAACAGCAGACGTCACTGGCCCACAGTGACACCATGGTGGGGCCCAGAAACCACAGGCCTGGCCGACACCTGCCTCATTTTTCACTGACATATTTGTTCCTGGGGACCTGGTTGTCTGCCACCTGCTCATCACCATGTGGCCCCCTGGTAACAGGGTATGTAAATGTGTGAATATTTGCACACCAGACCTGCCAGCCCAACGGCAGAACCTTTCTCCAGGCGAAGCCATTTTCAGCAAAATACGCTGTAAATATTTGTTCCGCTCAGGAAAATGACTTTAATTGCAGAATTAAACTCGATGTATATGTTGATTCCAGACAGGATGGCTGGGAGAAGCCGAGGCCACATCTGTCCCTCTGCGTTTGTTGAATAGAGGGGCAAACAGCTTGTTTGTGGAAATATTGCTCTGGTCCCGGTCTTTCTTCTGTGCAATGAGGGTTTGGAGAAAGTCAGAGAGGATGGAGGAAGGGGCTTAGTGGCTCCTGGAAAGAGGAGAAAGGGGAAAATTTCCCCAAATCAGAGAAGCAAGAGCAATGGGACCCCGCCTCTCAGACAGGATTTGCACTGTGTATTCCAAATGTTCTAAGCACATCTTACCTTCCTTGGGTAACTGGTAACTTAAGCAAATGATCAATACATTAGACTGAATGATAAAGAAAACATTACAAGCCAATGGTTAATTAAACCCAGCATTCCTCACTAAAGTAGGCATATAAACATAAAGCCTGATAGAAGGAGTTAGCCACAAAAGACGCATACATTGTGTGGTTCCATTGATATGAAATGTCCAGAAAGGGCAGATCCACAGAGATAGGAAGTACATTTGTGGTTTCCAGGGTTCAGGGGTCAGGGAGAGAGATTGGGGAGAAATCACTAATGGGTGCAGAGTTTCTTCGGGGGCTGATGAAACTGTTCTAAAATTGGGTTGTGGTGAAGGTTGCACAATCCTGTGAATATATTATAATAAAAGCCATTAAATTGTACATAGTAAGTGGGTAAATTTGATGGCATGTGAATTAGAGCTCCATAAAGTGATTAAAACAAAAAACAAATACAATAAAAACAAAAGTCTGGTCTTGTGTTAGAAACCAATTATCTGCCAAGGCTCTGAGATGAAGGCCTGGTTTGCCATGTCACAAAGAGAGAGAACAGCGGTGGGGAAGGAGAATGTGGCCAGGGTGGAGGCAGCCTCTTGGGCTTCTTTCCTGGAGAGCATCAGAGGATTCAGAGAAATGGAAATTGGATGGGCTGATTCATTATGGGATTCAGTGCCGTTTAATACCCGGCCTGGTTTCAGATGATCATAAGCACCCTAAAAGTCATCATACCAACGGGCAGGGGAGAAACATACCAGCAGCCTGCAGAACTCATGGAGGCCAGCAGGTGGCAGAGCTGAGACCTCAGAGTCCAGGTTTGGAGGGGTCCTCAGCAGAGGGAAGGATCCCTGAGTCTGGGGGTCACAGGCCCCAGCCCCATCTGACAGTGGATCAGAAGCTCTCACAGTGGAAGAGGGGCTCATGTCACCCCACAGGGGAGGGTGAGACTCTGGTGCCCCGGACCCAGAGGCTCCAGACCCGGCAAGAGAGCACTCAGCCCTCCCTGGGAGCAGAAGCCTGTAGAATGGACTAACTGTAAGCGCTGGGTGCAGTGCAAATACTTCTCCAGTTGTACAAGACTGCCCTGTCTTGCCCCCAGAAAGTCTCTCCCACTCAACCTGCCACCCCTGGGATGCCCCCTTGCTCCCTGTCTGTTCCATTGCCCTTCCTGTACTGCTGAGATTTTCCAATGCCAAGACCCAGGGAAGGACAGTGGGGCACAGGAAACTCATGGGCACACCCCCAAGATCCCCTCACCTCCACCCCCATCCTGACCCAAAGCCTGGCTCCCCCATGGAAACTCACAGCCTGCTGCTGGTTTTGTCATTGGCACGAAGCTTAGACAGTGGGGCCTTCGCATCTCCCAGGGAAGGAGGGGACTCGCTCTGTGGCAGCTCTGGGACCATCCAGCCAGCATCTGGAAGATCTTGGCTGTCACTCAAGTGAAGATTCCTGGAGGGTTCACGGCTACTTTTGGGGATCTGGGTGAAGATAGTCAGTGGGGAACCCCAGCTTGTGGTGAACTCTGCCCTGGCTGAGGATCCTGAACCTGGGTTAGTGGGTTTCT
Organism: Neotragus moschatus; assembly: GCA_006410615.1. NCBI lineage: Eukaryota > Metazoa > Chordata > Mammalia > Artiodactyla > Bovidae > Neotragus > Neotragus moschatus. The sequence continues at coordinate 391,875 of SJYA01001955.1, read as the reverse complement.
TGGGAGACTAGTTCGGCTCATTTGGGGTCTCCTGGGCTGACCCTTATGCTGTGGTTTTCCCTCTCACCCCCATTCCCCACCCTACCACACCCCCACCCCCTGGTAGTGGAACACTCTGCCCTCCAAAGTGAACTGTGGTCTGGCCTCAGTGGGCACAGAGGCAGCGCTGTCTGTCCGACGGCTGGCCGAGGGCTTCATCACCATTAGGAGCAGGGTCCCGGGAGCCGGGCCCCGGGTGACGCACACGGCGGCTGCTCCCGTCCTGCAGAGCTGAGTCAGAGCCATTAGGTGATAGGAGATGAATTTGCATTTTGAATTAACTCGGATCATCAGAGTGCTTCCTCTCGACCTGGGGAAATTAAACATAAAGTCAGAGGGAGCTGTGGGCTGGGAGCAGGGGCTCAGCCAAGCGTGCTGGATCGGTGCTTCTTTTTATTTTTTTTTTCAACAGGCTGCAGGCGAAAGGGGATGAGAGGACACTGCCTGCCGCAGAGTCAGCTCAGGAGAGAGAAGATGGAAAGCTGAGATATTCTTTCTCTCTTCTTCTTTGGGCAGAAGCACAATAAATCCGCATGGCAGAATTAAATTCTGGTCTGTCCGATTTCCTCCATCTCCTCCTCCTCTAATAATGGTTATTTATTGAGTTCTTATTATGTGCCCGGCAGTTAGCTAAACACTTTAGAGATAAGGCAGAAGTGAATTTGTATCTTCCCCCTCCCTGCACCCCTTTCTTTATTTCCTGGCAGGGAGGGAGGGAAGTCGGAGGGAAGAAGAAAAGAGACAGTTTTATTAACAACACAAGGCACAGTGACTTATGTTGGGAAGTTTTCTTTGTTTTTTTAGATGGATCACTGGGAGACCAGAGGCCCACAGACCCCCTCCCACGATGAAGTGCACTGAAACCCACCCTCCTCCCCCTGAGTCACTGTGAAGGGTGCCCCCTGGGGTTGTGCAGTGGAACCTTCTCCCAGGTGCCTTGACAAGAGTCTGTAAGACTGTCCAAGTCAGAACAGACCTCGGCAGGCAAGCTAAGGGACCTGTACCTTCCTGGGACCTCTGAGCCCATCTCTGATCAGCATCTGTGGTGGTTTATCCTCCCGGAAAGGAGATCCTCACTTTGTGCGGAAGAGGCCTGCTGTCATTCGGTGCCATGATCACTCCATAGGGTGGCCCTTTATCTATGGGGTCTTCCAGGCTTCACAGGCAGATTGACTCCTGAGAACAGTTTATTACTCAGGTTGCCTTGAATTGACTTGGCCCAACCTCAGGTCCTTCATGTTTGAACCTAGATGGTGAGAGGTTCAACCTCCAGGAACCGTGGATGTTGGTTCTCTTTGGGAGGCATGTACCCCAGAGCCCCTCTGCATTGGTTATAGCCACTGCACAAACATGGGGGCAATAACTGAAGACTAGGGTCTGGGCTTGCTGCTGTAGGACAAGACTTTCCTGCTACTCAGTGAGGAAACGAGCTCTGATGGGCTGTTTCCAGCTGGCCCCTCCCCCGCCCACCATGGCTGGTCTCCAAGATCAATTCGTCACTTTCCAATGAACAGTTATTGAACGCCCTTTGACTGCCTGGCACTTAGAGTCAACCCAAGTGCTTAGAGGAGCTGATCAGGACTGTCCTTCCTAATGAACTGGTCCCAAGGGAGGCCTTGTCCTTTCCCCAGGGTCACCAAAAAACTTCAAGCCTCAAGTTATCAGGAACGTTATTTTCTGTGAAAAGGAATCCACAGGCTTTTCTTCTTCTCTGTTCAGAATTTCTGAGTAGTCAGCCTCCGGGCTGTCCCTCAGACGGTAAATCTTCCTGGAAGCTGGGCTCATCTGTGGCCCTCCCCACCTCCCTCCCTCCTCCCTCCCACCCTCCCTTTCACCAACCCAGCCCTAAGCTTCCACTTAATCACCCGCTTTTGCATCCTCCATCTATGAACCCATAGACCTTCCATCTGGACACTCATCCAAGAGTCCATCCAGCCTCCACTCAGGGGCTCACCTAATCTCAGGGTCAATCAGCTGTAAACTCAGCAACCATCCCTGAGCCACCCTTCCACCTTCTCACCAAGGCCATACAGCTATGACGCTATGAGAGCCAGGATTTGAATCAACTCAGCCTGATTTTTCTCTGACGACATGCCTCCAGGCCAGAATAGCTGCTCAGCTGGATGGAGAAAAAGAGCCGGTGCCCTCTGGGGTAAAGACAGGCTGCTATAAAGGTTCAGAGAAAGGGGAGGTGTGAAGAAGGTCTAGAGGAAGCAGCATTTGAGCAGTGTTTCTAGATCAAGCCAATCAACCCTAAAGGAAATCAGCCCTGAGTATTCATTGGAAGGACTGATGCTGAAGCTGAAGCTCCAATACTTTGGCCACCTGAAGCAAAGAGTTGATTCATTAGAAAAGACCCTGATGCTGGGATAAATTGAGGGCAGGAGGAGCAGGGGACAACAGAGGACGAGTTGGTTGGATGGCATCACCGACTCAATGCACATGAGTCTGAAAAACCCTAGGAGGTAGTGAAGGAGAGGGAAGCCTGATGTGTGTGCTGCAGTTCATGGGGTCGCAAAGAATAGGATATGACTGAGCGACTGAAGCTTTTCCTAGACTCCTGTCAGGTTTGAAAAACCAAGACCTAAAGGGCAAAGTAGAGGAAATCCAGGTGGAGCAAGGGGTGTCAGCGAGTGTCAGGGTGGGTCAAGGGTGGAATATGTTTGCCCATAGGTGGAGGGTGAAGAGAAGGTAGACACTGTGTGGATGGTTAAAGGTGGAATGGATGGAGTGCGGCCTGGGCGGAGTGAAGGGTATGGATGGTGGAAGGAGAGAAAGGAAGAGTAGGTCCCCGGCTGGTGCAGACAACAGAAAGCCAGGCCGTGGAGCTGGCTGGGGTTCATTTGTTGGCACAGGGAGGTAGGAAGCCTGCTGGTGATGGGAAACATCCAGTGAGAGAAACCTGGACCAAGAGTAGACTCTGAAAGGGTGCACTGTCCCCTCTGGTGAGGGTGTCCCGTGGCACTAGCCTTCTCATCCTGGGAAGACGGGCCCAGGTTGTCAGGGAGTACAGCCCGAGACCATTTGGCCATGCCTAAAGAGGGGCCGGGGGCGAGGATCTCTCCGTTCAGCCCTCACAGCAGAACTCAACAGGATTTGAAGCAACTTGAGCCAGAAAACAAGTTGCTGTTGGGAGCTTGGCTGCCTGCAGTTAAGAAAACAACATCTCTGTGGTCATTTCATAATGGCCTGGTTTTCCACCAAGAGCAAAGTGGCAGAGGAAACCGAACAACTTGCCAGGGTCTTGCCTCTGGCAGGGGAGAAATCTATCTTTTATGGTTTCTGACATAAGTGCTAGCCTGCTGTTATGCTAAAATTCTCAGCATCTGAAAAGTTTCAAGCTAATTTCGAGGGGGGAAATTAGATGCCAAGCGGCTTTTAAAACCCAGAGGATCTTGGGTTTAAAAACTTGGTTGCTAAGGAAACCCTTTCTCTGATACTTCCTTGGCACCACATTATAAATTAATCCCCCTAACTGAAGGGTAATTAAGGTGATTGGTGGCACAGCTCTAGACAGAGGAGATGGCAAGAGGGGCCCCAACATTTCAGGGGACCCCCCACCTTGGCCCTGGGGAAGCTGGACCTATTAGCACCCTGGGGGCTTGAAGGCACCTTTGGAGGAGAACGCAAGCCAGAGAACAGCTGCACACCACGTTCTGTGAAAGGCACACAAGTGATTGCTGAAAGGAAACATTAAATGTCACGCTGCTACCCCGTTGGCTTGGAATAGGTGAAAAGCTTTGTGAGCCAGTTAATGAGCAGATTGTGCAGGCTGTGGTGTTCCGGCCCCTGCGGCCTTGTTCATGGCTGTGGTGCCAGGCATTGCTGCTGCTGCTAAGTCACTTCAGTCGTGTCTGACTCTGTGCGACCCCATAGACGGCAGCCCACCAGGCTCCCCCGTCCCTGGGATTCTCCAGGCAAGAACACTGGACTGGGTTGCCATTTCCTTCTCCAGTGCACGAAAGTGAAAAGTGAAAGGGAAGTTGCTCAGTCATATCCGACTCTTAGCAACCCCATGGACTGCAGCCTACCAGGCTCCTCCATCCGTAGGATTTTCCAGGCAAGAGTACTGGAGTGGGGTGCCATTGCCAGGCATTAGCTGAAGCAATTGTTTTCTCCACCTCCAGGGGGAGGCAATTTAGGTGTTCACTTGTGGTCCCAGTCATCCAGCAAGTTAAGTGCCCATTCATCTCTCTCTCCATCTGTTCATTCATCTAATTGTCCATTGGAACGTCCATCTACCCTTCCTCTATCCACCCACCAAAGCATATATCCACCCATGCATTTATTCATCTACCCATCCATCTATCTGTCTACCTGTCCATCCACTTTCTGCCCCCACAACCGAGAGCTGGATAGAAGAACGCATGGAGGGATGGCTGCAGGGACGGGTAGCGAATGAGTGCGTAGCCACCCTCCCATCCATCTGCCTCCACTTACTTATCTAGAGGTCTACTTGCTTGTAAATTCATCCATCCATCCTCCGCCCATCCACCCACTCATCCTCTCATCCACTCACCCATCTAGTTAGTACACACTTACTGAGCATTCATGGTCCAACAACAGCAGCATCTATAGAATGCCTACAGCATGCCCAGCACTTGCCAAGCACTGCCTCTCTGGTTCCTTTGCTCAGTGCTGAGGCTGGGGAGTTAATATTGTCCCCACTATATAGAAGAGGCGCTAGAATGGCTAGCCAGGATGGGACTTGGATTTTAACTCTTCTCTCCACCCTGGGGGCAAATCCCCAGAGAGGAGGGTGGTGAGTTTGGCGTCATCCATTCACCAGCATTTCAGCCCTACGTGCAAGATGTGAAGGAGGAGGGGGCCGGAAAGGGTTAAGCATCAGGAGAAAAACCACAGCCAACGTTCCAGGGCCCAGAGACTCTCAGAGGCCCGAGTCTGGCTTCCCTGGCTCTGATCTCCTGCCCCAGTGGGTGTGCGCCTGCACACACACACACACACACACACACACACACACACACACACACACTCGCCCCCCGTATCTGGCCTTTCCCACAAGGTAAACACTGCCAGCGTGGTCAGGGAGCTGGTGCCAAGGTGAAAAGTCCACGGGTCAGAAACCTTAGAGGCTGAGGCCAAGCCCCTCGGGAAGTGTTCCCAGAAGTGGAGACCTTTCTCCCCATGAGCTCTGCCCTATTTCAGAAGATGCCCAGTAGAGAAAGTGGTGCCCTTGGCTCTGGCCTCTGCCTCTCCCTCCCCTCCTTCCACGATACCCCATCCTTGGAACCAGTTTGGTGGTTGGTGGACTCCTCGACCTCCTGACTCCTGACACATGGGGAGGGGGATTCTGGTCCACAGCAGAGGAAGGGGGAGGGACAGACATGCTGGTGCAGGTCCCCCGCAACCCAGGATTGCTGGGGGCTCCCACTGCCTCTTGGTTAATCTGTCAACACCCTGACATGGGGCTGGCCTGAAGCGGCCCAGAAAGCCCGCGCCTCCGAGAGGCCTTGGCAGGGCACTGGCAGGGCTAGAGGCCCTCAGTCGGGCGACAGGAGAGGCAGCCTCATTGCAGAGATTGCTGGGAGCCAGCACTTGGGGAGGGGGGCCCCCCCTCAGCCTGTCCTCGGCACAGGTATTATGAGTTTTTGTGATCCAGAGGGACGCAACAATATTTGTTGAGTGACCTGCAGAGGAACAGGGCCCCCACCTTGGCACCCAGCACAGCCCGGTGTCAGGAAAACAGTGAGCAGACATTCCCGAGGGCTCGTGGGGGCGGTGGGGGCACTGACAACAGGCTGCCTCTCCGAGCCCCCCACGAGCTCTCTGAGGAAACTGTGACCCCAGTGTCTGGCTTTCGAGGCTGGGATGGGGGTCGGGCAGTGCCAGACCACTCGCCAAGGTTGCTGGATGCTGAGGGGCAGAGCAGCTTTGAACCCTGGTATGTCTGGGTTCAGAGGGGCTCATCTACCCCTCTGCCTCCCAGCCACCTGCGGACCAGGGTGGAGCCAGGCAGCGGCTGATCCCAATGCTTTTGCACGTGTCGCCAACGTCTTGCTTGTTGGTGAAGTTTCGCTCAGCCCTGGGACCACTTGCCAAATGTTGTTCCCGTGGCAGATGCCGGGGGTCCTGGGTGAGCCAGACTGGCTAAGGCATGGGTAGCAGCTTCAGGACCAGGGGTTCCTGCCCAGGAGTCAGCTCTGCAACCCTTGGGACTGCTTCTTGAAGCCCAGGACAAACATTATCACATTTACTCCCTATGGACAGGGGCCGGGGGGCCCACCTGGAGATCCCTGAGGTCCTGGAGGGAGATGCTCCCTTGGTTCGCACTCTGTTGATAAGAACGCCTAGGGGAGCTTGCTGTGAGGACCACCACCTCTCTTGTTCAGTGAGCAACTCCAAGTCGAATCATAGCAAGTATCCTGCATTTGCCTGGGCTTGCCCACCCAGTTGCCTCAGCCCCTCGCCCAGGTGAGCAGACAGAGGTGAGCACCCCCTGCGTCTCTGCAGGCGGGGAACCTGGGGTTGGGAGCTGGGAAGGGGCTGCTCTGAGGGCCCCTGAGTTTCTCTTCCTGACTGCAGACAGGCTGAGGGAGTCATCCAAGGTCGCCTGAGCTGCCAGGCGAGGCGGCAGCAGTGTTTTGACTTCTGGTCAGGTCCTTCTCCATCACGACGCGCCGCGTGGGGGAGGGGGGTGTGGGGGCCGCCAGGGGCCTCTTTAATTCGTGAGTTACTGGCAGCAGCACAGTCTCCGGGGAAGATTGATGACCGGCTGCAGGTACTGGTGGGCGGATTCATAAAGCTGTCGGCAGCGGGCCGTAAATCAGATGAATATTCAAGATTCTGCCTGGGGAGCAGTTCTCAGGCTCCGGCAATAACAGGATGGATGTGGCGCAGGCAGGCAGGCACGGTGGCCTCAGGAGCCCTCGGCCCTGGAGTGAGGCACTTTCCACCTGCTCAGAACTTCCGCCTTCTGTCTGGGAAACTTGGGCAGCTTGAAAGAGAGAGAGGAGGGGCAGGTGTGGATCCCAAGCCCACCTGCAGACCCCATTTCATGGATACTGTTTACTCAAGCATATTTTACCTGCAGCAAAACTCACAGGTGTTAAGTCGGAAGTGGGAGAAGTTTGGACCCCTGTGTGCACCCACCACCCGGATCAAGATCCAGAACATTCCATCTTCACCCCTGAAAGTCCCCTAATGCCCTTCTCTATTAACCCCCACCTCCCCAAGCTCCAGGGAACCACTGATCCTTCTGTCACTAGAAACAAGGTTCTCCTTATCCATGGCAGGCAAAGTCCCGGCTTCATCTGGGTTCACCCTGCATGTGCAGTTTTGTTTCTGCCTGTTTTGCCCTGAGTCTTCACCAGACTGCGCCTCCAGAAGCCCGCCCTGGTGCTCGGTCCCAGGAGAGGCAACCTCACTGCAGAGACTGCTGGGAGCTGGCTGTGTGGTTCTCCACTGGAAGCAATGAGCACAGTTGATTGAGCCATTCCCCTCTTCATGGCTGCCTTGTCCGTTTCCAGCGCTGCCTGTGTAGGATAAGGCTGCTGTGAATGCTGTCCTGGTCTTTCCTTCCGGGCATTTACTCTTGGGTAAGGCACATACAGAGTCACCTTTTGGAGGAACCGTCAGGTACACTTCCAAGTGGGCAAGAAGGTGGCACCCTGGCACTCAGTGTGGCACTCAGTGTGGTCTGCTGTCTGTCTCCTCCCCCAGCAGATGTGTGATGGTGGCATCTGCCGTAGGGTTCCCCTTTATTTCATCCACAAAGTCTCCGCTGGTCTGCAGGAGGGCTGGCTTTCTGGGCTCCCTCTGCCCGCATCTCGGGCCACTGTCCCACCTGTTAACCAGGTCTGGTCCTAAGCCAGGGCCTTTGCACTGGCCGCTCCTTCTGCCCCAACANTTTCATCCACAAAGTCTCCGCTGGTCTGCAGGAGGGCTGGCTTTCTGGGCTCCCTCTGCCCGCATCTCGGGCCACTGTCCCACCTGTTAACCAGGTCTGGTCCTAAGCCAGGGCCTTTGCACTGGCCGCTCCTTCTGCCCCAACAGTGAGGGGCCTCCATGGAGATATCTGTGATTTCTCCTCTCTCACCCCTGTGTCCCCTGTAGCTGCTCCATCCTGGGGTCCTACAGGCCCACTGGGGGTTAAGCACAGTCTGCAGAGAAGCCCTTGCCACCTTCCCATCCGTCGGCTCCATCTGTCAGTGGACGCGTGTCCGGGGGAGTCACCACTGTCTTCTGCAGCGAAGGGCTTGCTTGCAGGATTAGGTGCCAGGTGAGGTCACTGCCAGTGGTCCCATTGTGAACAAGCCCATCAGACAGACCAGGACACTGAAGTCTCCATCATGTCCACAACCCCCTCCATCTCTAGCCCACGGAATCTGGCTTCCCTTGGGGAGGAGACCCTGAGCAGTCTGGGCTGGCTTTGGGCAGAGACTACACTTGATAAAATGCCTCCCTCTTGGGATTCACTTCCTCCCAGTAGGGCAAAAGTAAAGTTCTCGCCTTTTCTCTCCTGAGAGCATTTCGCATCTCTGATTCTCATGAGACACACTTGTCTGCTAACTCTGGGCTCTGTTTCTTCGCTGCTGCCAGCCAGCATGGTAGGTGAATGTTCTGTGGATTAAGAACATTTAGACGGTAGTATCTGCAAGACCTTCTCTACCCCTGGGTCACCCCTACCTGTCTAGTGTTCCTCTTGGCCATCCTGGTATAATGTCAGCCCCAGGACTCATTAGCATGCCAGGTCAGAGCCTCCAGAAACTCAGAGCAAACTTTGCCCCTGGGAACTGCACCCCTCTGTCTCCTTATTTCCTGCTGCAGAGGGAGGGGCTGTTGACAGAGGACACGTTCCTCTGCCTCCTCTGCCCCAGGTAGCTCTCTTTTCTCCCCATAGCTGAGAGAACTAAAACAACCCCAGCCCTTAAAGAAAGAAAACTGTCCCCAGGTTATCTCTTGGGGGTCCTATATCAGTTTTGATTTCTATTAATGAATATTGGTGCCAGACATCAGCCCCTCAGATCACCTCCCCAAAAGGCAGTCACTCCAGATGTCCCCCCAGTGAGATAAGAGTCTTCTGTCTTAGACTCTCAAAGTCAGAGGAGGAGCTTTAGCAACACAATCACGTCTGCTGGCAGACACATGTGTTATGGAAACCTTAGAGGCAGCTGATTGGCCCACTTCTGCTGCAGCGCGTCAAGTCCCCGAGCACTTGAAAAACAACATAATGTATTCCTGTCTGTAGCTCTGAGCAAAAGCTCATTTCATGTCTTGTGTTTCCATTTCCCGAGGATTAATAAGTGTGGAAGGGGGACTCGGGCTTCGTGCAGAATATTTATTTAGTCAATATACACATCAATTTAGCAAATTAGAGATTGCAAGCCATTTCTAAGCAATGCTGTAAAAATAATAGCTGTACTTTAAACTCGTAATGGATTTTGGTGTGTGTGGGGGAGGGTTGGGGGGGGAGGTAGTGGGGGAAGTGGCAAATACGTGCCTAGCACTTTATAAGCACAAAGTTTAGTTTTCCTTAAACTACAGTGAATGCCTGAGTCATCACTGAAATGGCTGTTTGTTGAGAAAGCAGATACCGAAACCCCATTGTCTGGAGGACACAGAAGGGGTCTGGGGTGGGGATTCTGAAACCCACCCTGAAGACAGAGTGGACTTTGAATGAACTGTCCCTGTGTTTAGACCCTGACTCTGCTTCTTCTGGCCAGGTAACTGCAGAGAGCGGAGTTTCTCAGACTCAGCACTGCTGACTTTTGGGGTTCATGATTCTCTCTGTAACCACCAGGAATGAATGGCTCCAGATATTGACACATGTCCTCTAGGGTACACCCCCACTCCAGCTGAGAATTAGTGGTCTACAACCAGGTTCTTTGGCCTCTATAAGCTTCATTTCTTCGTGGAGGTCCAGTTCTGTGAGCAAGATTCCACGCCACAACCCAGTGAGAGAGCGGCTACTCTTCACTTCATAGAGAAGAAAAGATAGGCTCAGAGAGATGTTGAGACTTGCCCAGGGGTGCGCAGCATGCACATGGCCCAGTGGAGGCGTGCAAGCCATCTCCTGCTTCTTGGAATGGTCAGTAGCTCCATCCAAATGTCTCCTCTTCAGAAAGGCCCACTCTGTGTTCCTTGGCGTGGGTAGGTTTCCACCCCCTCACTCCCCACTGCTCCTTCCCATCACTGTTGTCCTCTTCATAGGGCTTCACTGCCACCAGCTCATGTGTGTGTTGACCTGATTCTTGTCTGTCCCATTCGCTGGAGTGTGGGTCCCATTGGTCAGCAAGCAGGGCTTTCTTTATCTTGCCCCCTGCTGTTTTATCAGTGTCTAATAAATGTGCAATCACATGCTGGCCAATGAGTTATAAGCAGAAGTCTTATGTGTGGCATTCTGGGAGGTGTCCATATTGGGAGAGAGCAAGCTTTTCTTCGTCTCTTTCTTTTAACTGATGGTTGGAATGCAGACATGATGGCTGGAGCACAAGCCACCATCTTGGACTATGAGGTAGAAGCTCGGTGCTGAGGATAGAGGGGCAACAAGGCAGAAAGCACTGGGCTTTGTTGACTTCTGCAAGGTGCTTTACTCACCCCAGACATCCTTCCTCTGAGCTTCTCTTACAGGAGGGTAAATAATCTGTTGCTACTCTTTAAGCTGCTTTTGCCTTGGTTTCTCTGCTCTGAATTCTAACTCAGACTCAACTAGGCTTTTGGGAGTGCCCAGGATAGAGGAGGAAGCACATGTTTGTGGCCCTGTCTAGGTTGTCCTCAGATCTATGGGTCTCACCCTTGCAGGAGGAGTCCCCCCTACACAGTCGTGGCCAATGCCCCCAGGTGCCACAGTGAGAGGGGTATTAGTGGTCCCATGAGAAAAGCAACACTGAGGGTCAGAGGGAGGACGCAGGAGTGAGAAACGGGCTGAGACTCAAGCCTCACGATGCCAGCCCAGGAAGCCAGCTTCCTTAGATGACACTGCTGATTCTCCGCCTCTCAGGCCAGTACTTCTAGTCACTTATTCATCTGGTAAAGGCCATTCTGTGCTTGCTAGAGTCTGAGGACAGAATGGTAAACACTGCTGTTTCTGGAATTCAGGGTGAGGTAGACAGTTGTCTCCAGTGGGAGACAGACTGTGAACCAATAAACAAGGAAATGGATGTGGAGTTTCTGGAGTAGATGGGCTAGGCTGGGAGTGAAAGGGGAATGGGAATTGAGAGGGATGTGTTGGTGGTGGTGGGCGTTACAGGAGAAGTAGGGAGGCACTCCCTGCTCAGGGAATGGTGCTGAGATGCAGGGAGGAGGGGGAGAGAGGCCGTGGGAGCTGGGAATGATGCCCTGGGCAGAGGGTGCAGCCAGGGCAAGGGCTCTCAGGCTGGGCATGTCGGGGGAGCAGGAAGCTGGCTGGGGGGGGGGCTGGCATGGGGGCAGCAAGCCTGGAAGGNCAGTCACTCCAGATGTCCCCCCAGTGAGATAAGAGTCTTCTGTCTTAGACTCTCAAAGTCAGAGGAGGAGCTTTAGCAACACAATCACGTCTGCTGGCAGACACATGTGTTATGGAAACCTTAGAGGCAGCTGATTGGCCCACTTCTGCTGCAGCGCGTCAAGTCCCCGAGCACTTGAAAAACAACATAATGTATTCCTGTCTGTAGCTCTGAGCAAAAGCTCATTTCATGTCTTGTGTTTCCATTTCCCGAGGATTAATAAGTGTGGAAGGGGGACTCGGGCTTCGTGCAGAATATTTATTTAGTCAATATACACATCAATTTAGCAAATTAGAGATTGCAAGCCATTTCTAAGCAATGCTGTAAAAATAATAGCTGTACTTTAAACTCGTAATGGATTTTGGTGTGTGTGGGGGAGGGTTGGGGGGGGAGGTAGTGGGGGAAGTGGCAAATACGTGCCTAGCACTTTATAAGCACAAAGTTTAGTTTTCCTTAAACTACAGTGAATGCCTGAGTCATCACTGAAATGGCTGTTTGTTGAGAAAGCAGATACCGAAACCCCATTGTCTGGAGGACACAGAAGGGGTCTGGGGTGGGGATTCTGAAACCCACCCTGAAGACAGAGTGGACTTTGAATGAACTGTCCCTGTGTTTAGACCCTGACTCTGCTTCTTCTGGCCAGGTAACTGCAGAGAGCGGAGTTTCTCAGACTCAGCACTGCTGACTTTTGGGGTTCATGATTCTCTCTGTAACCACCAGGAATGAATGGCTCCAGATATTGACACATGTCCTCTAGGGTACACCCCCACTCCAGCTGAGAATTAGTGGTCTACAACCAGGTTCTTTGGCCTCTATAAGCTTCATTTCTTCGTGGAGGTCCAGTTCTGTGAGCAAGATTCCACGCCACAACCCAGTGAGAGAGCGGCTACTCTTCACTTCATAGAGAAGAAAAGATAGGCTCAGAGAGATGTTGAGACTTGCCCAGGGGTGCGCAGCATGCACATGGCCCAGTGGAGGCGTGCAAGCCATCTCCTGCTTCTTGGAATGGTCAGTAGCTCCATCCAAATGTCTCCTCTTCAGAAAGGCCCACTCTGTGTTCCTTGGCGTGGGTAGGTTTCCACCCCCTCACTCCCCACTGCTCCTTCCCATCACTGTTGTCCTCTTCATAGGGCTTCACTGCCACCAGCTCATGTGTGTGTTGACCTGATTCTTGTCTGTCCCATTCGCTGGAGTGTGGGTCCCATTGGTCAGCAAGCAGGGCTTTCTTTATCTTGCCCCCTGCTGTTTTATCAGTGTCTAATAAATGTGCAATCACATGCTGGCCAATGAGTTATAAGCAGAAGTCTTATGTGTGGCATTCTGGGAGGTGTCCATATTGGGAGAGAGCAAGCTTTTCTTCGTCTCTTTCTTTTAACTGATGGTTGGAATGCAGACATGATGGCTGGAGCACAAGCCACCATCTTGGACTATGAGGTAGAAGCTCGGTGCTGAGGATAGAGGGGCAACAAGGCAGAAAGCACTGGGCTTTGTTGACTTCTGCAAGGTGCTTTACTCACCCCAGACATCCTTCCTCTGAGCTTCTCTTACAGGAGGGTAAATAATCTGTTGCTACTCTTTAAGCTGCTTTTGCCTTGGTTTCTCTGCTCTGAATTCTAACTCAGACTCAACTAGGCTTTTGGGAGTGCCCAGGATAGAGGAGGAAGCACATGTTTGTGGCCCTGTCTAGGTTGTCCTCAGATCTATGGGTCTCACCCTTGCAGGAGGAGTCCCCCCTACACAGTCGTGGCCAATGCCCCCAGGTGCCACAGTGAGAGGGGTATTAGTGGTCCCATGAGAAAAGCAACACTGAGGGTCAGAGGGAGGACGCAGGAGTGAGAAACGGGCTGAGACTCAAGCCTCACGATGCCAGCCCAGGAAGCCAGCTTCCTTAGATGACACTGCTGATTCTCCGCCTCTCAGGCCAGTACTTCTAGTCACTTATTCATCTGGTAAAGGCCATTCTGTGCTTGCTAGAGTCTGAGGACAGAATGGTAAACACTGCTGTTTCTGGAATTCAGGGTGAGGTAGACAGTTGTCTCCAGTGGGAGACAGACTGTGAACCAATAAACAAGGAAATGGATGTGGAGTTTCTGGAGTAGATGGGCTAGGCTGGGAGTGAAAGGGGAATGGGAATTGAGAGGGATGTGTTGGTGGTGGTGGGCGTTACAGGAGAAGTAGGGAGGCACTCCCTGCTCAGGGAATGGTGCTGAGATGCAGGGAGGAGGGGGAGAGAGGCCGTGGGAGCTGGGAATGATGCCCTGGGCAGAGGGTGCAGCCAGGGCAAGGGCTCTCAGGCTGGGCATGTCGGGGGAGCAGGAAGCTGGCTGGGGGGGGGGCTGGCATGGGGGCAGCAAGCCTGGAAGGCGATTTGATTAGGGCTCAGTTCAGGGGGGTTACGAGGGGAGCTGGAACTCCATGAGCTCTTCCCCATGCTTTGTCTGCCAAGGCCGGTATTTTCAGGATGTCCTCATGTGCCCCCAGCTCTCTCCCAGTGGCAGCTGTGACTCTGAGTGCTGGGGGCTTTCTGAGGTCACTGGAGCTGCTCTTCCCACTGTGGGGCAGGCTGATTACACTGCCCCGCATCCCACTGGGGGCAGCCATCAACCCACAGCTCCTCCTGTTGTTGGGTAAATCCCGTCTCCCTTACCTCCCGCTGGGAATAAACTCCATCTCACAGTTACCAACATTGTGTCCTGCACGGGGTCCTGGAGTCCCACCCCCCGCAAGTCCAAGCTGCCCGTGAGGATGACCTACCCCGTCCAAGCCCCTGCACTGCCTGCCTCCTGCTTCTGGTCTCCCTTCCCTACTCTTCCCCCGGGCTTCCAGAGTCACTCCCATCCTTGTCTCTAGTCTGCTCTCAGGAGAACCTGACCCAGACATAGTGCTAGCTCATTCAATCCTCACAAAACCCTGGGAAGGAGATGCTATTATTGCTCCCATTTTGCGGAGAAGGAAACCCAGCCGAAGCACAGAGATGTTAAATCATTTGATTAAGTACACACAGAAAGTGGCAGAGCCAGGGCTTGAATCCAGACAGTCTGGTTCCCGAGTCTGTGCGCTAACCCCTGCCCAGTGGGGTACTGGACGTGTGGTTCTGATTTTGGTTTGAAGTCAGCACAGGGCCCCATGCAGCAGCAGCAGCAGCACTTGGGGGCTCGTTACCAAGGTGGTCTTGGGAGCCCCACTCCTGACATGCTGAATCAGAGACTAGGGGTGGGGCCCAGGACCACTCCCCCAATTCAGACTCTGGCCCACACTCAAGCTTGAGAACCACTCCCAGGTGGCGCTAGTGGTAAAGAACCCACCTACCAATGCCAACCCAAAGGACTCTGGTTTAGCAGAGCAGGGCTTCCCTGGTGGCTCAGAAGGTAAAGGATCTGTCTGCAATGCAGGAGACCCAGGTTTGATCCCTGGGTCAGAAAGATGGCTGAAGACGGGAATACTGGGCAACCTACTCCAGTATTCTTACCTGGAGAATTCCATGGACAGAGGAGCCTGGTGGGCTATAGCCCATAGAGTCATAAAGAGTCAGACACGACTGGAGCGACTTAGCACACACAGTGCAGATAGTAGTGTTCAGTTCAGTTCAGTTCAGTCACTCAGTCATGTCTGACTCTTTGCGACCCCATGAATCGCAGCACATCAGGCCTCCCTGTCCATCACCGACTCCTGGAGTTCACTCAGACTCATGTCCATCGAGTCAGTGATGCCATCCAGCCATCTCATCCTCTGTCGTCCCCTTCTCCTCCTGCCCCCAATCCCTCCCAGCATTAGAGTCCTTTCCAATGAGTCAACTCTTCGCATCAGGTGGCCAAAGTACTGGAGTTTCAGCTTTAGCATCATTCCTTCCAAAGAAATCCCAGGGCTGATCTCCAGCGTAGACAGTTTTAAAATGTTCCTTCTGGCTGTCGTGTGGGAGCTGGGTGAGGGGGACAGAAAGGGTCTCCATCCTATGGAGGAGGGGCTTCATCAGAGAGAGGAGGGTAGAACGAATGTGTCAGATTCAGGCTGCATCTAGTGTTGGGCCACCAGCCTGGAGATGGATAGGCTGATGGTGGGACATCAAGAAGGACCAAGGATGCTCCCTAGACTTTTGGCTTCAGCCAGGCTGTGGTGTAAGTTCTAGAGTGGAGAACACTGCAGGTGAGGCTGGCTGTACCCCTGCTCAGGGAAAAAACTCAACAGCTATGTCCCACAGTTGCATTCTAAGCTTTAAAGTGATGGTTGTCCACTCAAACGTGGAGCCTCCAAGGATGACCACATCCTGGCAGTCCCAAGGTACGAAAGGGGCTTTGTCTGGGACACCAGTGGGCTCACCATGGGTGTCCACGTCAGAGAACAGAGTTATCCTGATGCCAGAACCAACTTAAAAACCAGATGATAACTTTTAATAAGCGCTGAAAAATAATTCCATTATCTACATGCTCAGGAAAACAATGTCTGATGCCGCCCGAGGATGTTCATGCAGAATGGAGAGGAAGGGAGAAATGAGCGTTATTTGGGACTTGCAGAAATCTGGAATTAAGTGGAGAGCGGTGACAGCAGGCAGATGCGCAGGAAGGAGCAACGTGGGAAGGACCACATTTGGGGACCGACCGGCTGGTGGCACCCTGAGCTCAGAAGATGCCTGGGGATGAGCTGTGGAGCAGCCCATCAGGCTGGGAAGGGAAGTTCGGGTTCACTGAACATAGGAGCTCAGATATGTCAGACAGAGGATGAAAACAGATGCTCATCTCTGGACAAGGCTTTGATTGTGTGTAACCTGATCCAGCACATGTTAACTGAGCACCCACCAACTGTATACACGTGTAGATGCAATGGGGGAGCAGACAGACACAGCCCTGCCCCCATAAAGCACAAGGTCCAGCGGGGCGGCCTAGCCAGGGGTCATCATATGGAGTCGTCCTTGAGAAATTACTCCCTGGGAGCAGGCTGAGGGCACCCCAGGGGCCTCCAGTGTCCGCTGGGGTAGCTGAGCGGTATCTCAAGTGAAGCGGACTGAACGTTACACCCTGTGGATTCTTCCAGGAGAAGGAGAGACATATTTTTGCTGCCATAAGGGACCTATCTGTCTCGCTGCCTCTTTCTCCATACAGAAAGGAGGTTTCTCAATTTGGGACTGACTCTTGAAGAGCCAGAGGACAGCGGGCCCACAGAACTCCTCCTCCTTGGGTGTCCCCATGCCTGTTTCCTATGTTAAGACTGAGAAGGTGATGGATAGGATTTAACCTTCTGTTTTCATTGGAGCTATTCTGCTTCAGCTCCAAAGTGCAAGTGAAAGTGTTAGCGACTCAGTCATGTCTGACTCTTTATGACCCCATAGTCCATACATAGGATTGTTTACATAGGACTGTAGCCCACCAGGCTCCTTTGTCCATAGAATTATCCAGGGAAGAATATTGGAGAGGGTTGCCATGCCCTTCTCCAGGGGATTTTTCTGACCCAGGGATTGAACCTGGGTGTCCTGCATTGCAGGCAGATTCTTTGCCTTCTGAGCCACCAGGGAAGCCCCGCTCTGTTAAACCAGTCCTTTGGAGCCATGGCTGCACCTCTTTAGAAGCAGCTGTGGGGGGTACTTTTATCATCCAAACACATCTTTGGAAGAGAGTCTCATCTTCAGACCAGTCAATCTGTCCTGAGATTTCTTGCAATCACAAACACATTCTTCCTAAGAGGAGCCCTAATAAAAGCAATTTCTCCAATTTGTCACATTCCGACCAAAGTTCTAGCACCTGGGGAGTTGGGGCTCAGAGATGTGTCTCGACTCACTCCTTAATTGGTTTTTAACTTAAACCTAAATCCTTCGGCATTTTCTCACCTGGTGTCTCTTTGCCATGCTATGCAATTGGTCATATGTATCAATACAAAGGGCTTCCTAGGTGGCTCAGTAGTAAAGGACCCACCTGTCAATGCAAGAGACATAAGAGACACAGGTTTGATCCCTGGGTTGGGAAGATTCCCTGGAGAAGGGCATGGCAACCCACTCCAGCATTCTTGCTTGGAGAATCCCCATGGATGGAGGAGCCTGGTGGGCTACAGTCTGTAGTGTTGCAGAGTCAGACATGAGGGAAGCTACTTAAAACACAGCACACATCAATGCAAAGTCACAGACTCATGCAATTCAGGCCAGGAAGGGGCATTTAAGGGACAACCAGCACACCCAGGGTGCTGTAAGCTTGATGCTATGGTAGACACATGACCTGGACTAACTCATTTACCCACTCACTCCCACTGTCAAACTGCCACCTGAGGGAACCATCGATTCACCCTCTTACCCAGGGCAAGCCACTGCGGGACCATAGACAATGGAGCGTACATTCCTTGCTTGATTTCATCCCGTGATGGGAAGCTCCCTCCCTCTTTCCCAAGTAGCTGCAGAATGGCTCTATTCAATGGGGTCAACAGCCAGAAGCTTCTCTGCGTCCTCAAGGGCTTTGTGTCTATGTCCCAGAAAACACTCCTGGTGATAAAAACAACCATTAATGAGCCCTGCAGTTCCTCCTTAGATCCCACTGCCCTGGTGTGGGTGGCCCCTCCCTTGTTTACCTAACACAATGCCTGAAACAGACCTGGTCTTCCAAGGAGGCTTCTAGGGTTTAGCCTGCAGCATCTTCGTGTTGTTTCACATCAGTGAGGGAGTAGGAAGAGGCAAGAGGGGAAGAAAGGCTTCTACGACAGTGAGCCTGGATCCTCAGGCTGACTCTGCGGATACTGGTATGTCCTGGTGTGGGGAGAGGAGATCAGTAAAACCTATAGTCCCATCTTGGGAATAGTTGGCCCTCCCTCCCCACACCTGCACAGGCTAGGCTGTGGTGAGAATTAAATGATATAATACACTCTTGAGAGTCCCTTGGACTGCAAGGAGATCAAACCAGTCAATCCTAAAGGACATCAACCTTGAATATTCATTGGAAGGACTGATGCTGAAGCTCCAACATTTTGACCACCTGATGCTAAGAGCCAGCTCATTGGAAAAGACCATGATGCTGGAAAAGGTTGAGGGCAGAAGAAGGGGAAGGCAGAGAAAGAGATGGTTGGATGGCATCACCGACTCAATGGACATGAACTCGGGCAAACTCTGGGAGACAGTGAGAGACAGGGGGGCCTGGCGTGCTACAGTCCATGGGATGGAAAGGAGTCGGACGTGACTGAGGGACTGACCAGCTTAGAACAGGGCCTGCTAACTATAAGCACTTAACGAGTGCAGACTGTTACTATTTCTCTAACAGAAGAGGAAACCAAGGCCAGAAAGCACAAGTGGTTTGTGATCAATATTCCTGAGCCCTGGGCTGAACCCTGGATATTAACCCTGGACACTAACCTAGACCTTCCAAGGAATCAAGTCAAGCACATGAATGGTGAAAATGAAGATGCTTCTGGGGACTGGCCCCAGAGTCGCTTTTGGATGAACTCGCATAAGAGGAGCTGTCATTGTCCTCATGACACTATGGCATGGGGGACACTATGGCAAGGGAGACTAGACCTACTTGAGGCCACATAGGGAGACAGGATTTGAACTCAGGTCCCAGGACGTGCTAGTGATAAAGATCCTGCCTGCCAATGAAGGAGACCTTAGAGACATGACTTCAGTCCCTGGGCTGGGAAGATCCCCTGGAGGAGGGCACGGCAAGCCACTCCAGTATTCTTACCTAGAGAATCCCATGGACAGGGGAGCCTGGTGGGTATAGTCCANACTCTTTGCGACCCCATGAATCGCAGCACATCAGGCCTCCCTGTCCATCACCGACTCCTGGAGTTCACTCAGACTCATGTCCATCGAGTCAGTGATGCCATCCAGCCATCTCATCCTCTGTCGTCCCCTTCTCCTCCTGCCCCCAATCCCTCCCAGCATTAGAGTCCTTTCCAATGAGTCAACTCTTCGCATCAGGTGGCCAAAGTACTGGAGTTTCAGCTTTAGCATCATTCCTTCCAAAGAAATCCCAGGGCTGATCTCCAGCGTAGACAGTTTTAAAATGTTCCTTCTGGCTGTCGTGTGGGAGCTGGGTGAGGGGGACAGAAAGGGTCTCCATCCTATGGAGGAGGGGCTTCATCAGAGAGAGGAGGGTAGAACGAATGTGTCAGATTCAGGCTGCATCTAGTGTTGGGCCACCAGCCTGGAGATGGATAGGCTGATGGTGGGACATCAAGAAGGACCAAGGATGCTCCCTAGACTTTTGGCTTCAGCCAGGCTGTGGTGTAAGTTCTAGAGTGGAGAACACTGCAGGTGAGGCTGGCTGTACCCCTGCTCAGGGAAAAAACTCAACAGCTATGTCCCACAGTTGCATTCTAAGCTTTAAAGTGATGGTTGTCCACTCAAACGTGGAGCCTCCAAGGATGACCACATCCTGGCAGTCCCAAGGTACGAAAGGGGCTTTGTCTGGGACACCAGTGGGCTCACCATGGGTGTCCACGTCAGAGAACAGAGTTATCCTGATGCCAGAACCAACTTAAAAACCAGATGATAACTTTTAATAAGCGCTGAAAAATAATTCCATTATCTACATGCTCAGGAAAACAATGTCTGATGCCGCCCGAGGATGTTCATGCAGAATGGAGAGGAAGGGAGAAATGAGCGTTATTTGGGACTTGCAGAAATCTGGAATTAAGTGGAGAGCGGTGACAGCAGGCAGATGCGCAGGAAGGAGCAACGTGGGAAGGACCACATTTGGGGACCGACCGGCTGGTGGCACCCTGAGCTCAGAAGATGCCTGGGGATGAGCTGTGGAGCAGCCCATCAGGCTGGGAAGGGAAGTTCGGGTTCACTGAACATAGGAGCTCAGATATGTCAGACAGAGGATGAAAACAGATGCTCATCTCTGGACAAGGCTTTGATTGTGTGTAACCTGATCCAGCACATGTTAACTGAGCACCCACCAACTTTATACACGTGTAGATGCAATGGGGGAGCAGACAGACACAGCCCTGCCCCCATAAAGCACAAGGTCCAGCGGGGCGGCCTAGCCAGGGGTCATCATATGGAGTCGTCCTTGAGAAATTACTCCCTGGGAGCAGGCTGAGGGCACCCCAGGGGCCTCCAGTGTCCGCTGGGGTAGCTGAGCGGTATCTCAAGTGAAGCGGACTGAACGTTACACCCTGTGGATTCTTCCAGGAGAAGGAGAGACATATTTTTGCTGCCATAAGGGACCTATCTGTCTCGCTGCCTCTTTCTCCATACAGAAAGGAGGTTTCTCAATTTGGGACTGACTCTTGAAGAGCCAGAGGACAGCGGGCCCACAGAACTCCTCCTCCTTGGGTGTCCCCATGCCTGTTTCCTATGTTAAGACTGAGAAGGTGATGGATAGGATTTAACCTTCTGTTTTCATTGGAGCTATTCTGCTTCAGCTCCAAAGTGCAAGTGAAAGTGTTAGCGACTCAGTCATGTCTGACTCTTTATGACCCCATAGTCCATACATAGGATTGTTTACATAGGACTGTAGCCCACCAGGCTCCTTTGTCCATAGAATTATCCAGGGAAGAATATTGGAGAGGGTTGCCATGCCCTTCTCCAGGGGATTTTTCTGACCCAGGGATTGAACCTGGGTGTCCTGCATTGCAGGCAGATTCTTTGCCTTCTGAGCCACCAGGGAAGCCCCGCTCTGTTAAACCAGTCCTTTGGAGCCATGGCTGCACCTCTTTAGAAGCAGCTGTGGGGGGTACTTTTATCATCCAAACACATCTTTGGAAGAGAGTCTCATCTTCAGACCAGTCAATCTGTCCTGAGATTTCTTGCAATCACAAACACATTCTTCCTAAGAGGAGCCCTAATAAAAGCAATTTCTCCAATTTGTCACATTCCGACCAAAGTTCTAGCACCTGGGGAGTTGGGGCTCAGAGATGTGTCTCGACTCACTCCTTAATTGGTTTTTAACTTAAACCTAAATCCTTCGGCATTTTCTCACCTGGTGTCTCTTTGCCATGCTATGCAATTGGTCATATGTATCAATACAAAGGGCTTCCTAGGTGGCTCAGTAGTAAAGGACCCACCTGTCAATGCAAGAGACATAAGAGACACAGGTTTGATCCCTGGGTTGGGAAGATTCCCTGGAGAAGGGCATGGCAACCCACTCCAGCATTCTTGCTTGGAGAATCCCCATGGATGGAGGAGCCTGGTGGGCTACAGTCTGTAGTGTTGCAGAGTCAGACATGAGGGAAGCTACTTAAAACACAGCACACATCAATGCAAAGTCACAGACTCATGCAATTCAGGCCAGGAAGGGGCATTTAAGGGACAACCAGCACACCCAGGGTGCTGTAAGCTTGATGCTATGGTAGACACATGACCTGGACTAACTCATTTACCCACTCACTCCCACTGTCAAACTGCCACCTGAGGGAACCATCGATTCACCCTCTTACCCAGGGCAAGCCACTGCGGGACCATAGACAATGGAGCGTACATTCCTTGCTTGATTTCATCCCGTGATGGGAAGCTCCCTCCCTCTTTCCCAAGTAGCTGCAGAATGGCTCTATTCAATGGGGTCAACAGCCAGAAGCTTCTCTGCGTCCTCAAGGGCTTTGTGTCTATGTCCCAGAAAACACTCCTGGTGATAAAAACAACCATTAATGAGCCCTGCAGTTCCTCCTTAGATCCCACTGCCCTGGTGTGGGTGGCCCCTCCCTTGTTTACCTAACACAATGCCTGAAACAGACCTGGTCTTCCAAGGAGGCTTCTAGGGTTTAGCCTGCAGCATCTTCGTGTTGTTTCACATCAGTGAGGGAGTAGGAAGAGGCAAGAGGGGAAGAAAGGCTTCTACGACAGTGAGCCTGGATCCTCAGGCTGACTCTGCGGATACTGGTATGTCCTGGTGTGGGGAGAGGAGATCAGTAAAACCTATAGTCCCATCTTGGGAATAGTTGGCCCTCCCTCCCCACACCTGCACAGGCTAGGCTGTGGTGAGAATTAAATGATATAATACACTCTTGAGAGTCCCTTGGACTGCAAGGAGATCAAACCAGTCAATCCTAAAGGACATCAACCTTGAATATTCATTGGAAGGACTGATGCTGAAGCTCCAACATTTTGACCACCTGATGCTAAGAGCCAGCTCATTGGAAAAGACCATGATGCTGGAAAAGGTTGAGGGCAGAAGAAGGGGAAGGCAGAGAAAGAGATGGTTGGATGGCATCACCGACTCAATGGACATGAACTCGGGCAAACTCTGGGAGACAGTGAGAGACAGGGGGGCCTGGCGTGCTACAGTCCATGGGATGGAAAGGAGTCGGACGTGACTGAGGGACTGACCAGCTTAGAACAGGGCCTGCTAACTATAAGCACTTAACGAGTGCAGACTGTTACTATTTCTCTAACAGAAGAGGAAACCAAGGCCAGAAAGCACAAGTGGTTTGTGATCAATATTCCTGAGCCCTGGGCTGAACCCTGGATATTAACCCTGGACACTAACCTAGACCTTCCAAGGAATCAAGTCAAGCACATGAATGGTGAAAATGAAGATGCTTCTGGGGACTGGCCCCAGAGTCGCTTTTGGATGAACTCGCATAAGAGGAGCTGTCATTGTCCTCATGACACTATGGCATGGGGGACACTATGGCAAGGGAGACTAGACCTACTTGAGGCCACATAGGGAGACAGGATTTGAACTCAGGTCCCAGGACGTGCTAGTGATAAAGATCCTGCCTGCCAATGAAGGAGACCTTAGAGACATGACTTCAGTCCCTGGGCTGGGAAGATCCCCTGGAGGAGGGCACGGCAAGCCACTCCAGTATTCTTACCTAGAGAATCCCATGGACAGGGGAGCCTGGTGGGTATAGTCCATAGGGCTTCAAACAGTCAGACAGGACTGAAGCGGCTTAGCACAAGCATGCACTCCCAAATAGCAGAACCCCTGTAGTTAACAACCACAGAGTGCTATCCTTACTACTTCCTCCTCATGGACAGAAAAAGCAGGCTCCACTCTGAGCCAGCATCCTCTACACTGACACCCAGGGTATGCCTGGAGGTGGCTGTAGTGCAGACAGCATCTGCAGGAGGGCAGAGCTTCTGGTGATGGCCGGGGGAGTCACGGACAGATATGTGGACAGCATTCCTGCAGGGCCGTTCCCCAGCTGTGTGATCCGTGGCCAGTGCAGCTCTCCCCACTCTGAGGCAAGCTCCCTGAGATGGACTGTTGCCCATTTTTCAGAGAACATCATGGCACAGCTGGGGCTGGACCCAGCCGGGAAAGACTCCCAGTCTGCTTTGGCTCCTCCCTACCACCTTACTCTACCCCTGGGGCTGTAGGAAGAAGGAATTGGGGCAGATCCCAGCTGGGCACACAGCAGGCCTGGCCCAACCCGACCCTAAGGGGCTGCACTCTGAATCAGGACTGTGGCCCCAGGGGAGAGCTCGGAGGTGGGCTTTGCAGTGCAGAGGGCTGAGCTGGGGGAGCCAGGGGCCTCAGTCTGCAAACGAGCTACCCCCTCCCCAGGAATGGCTCCAGGTTCAAAGCCAGGCAAGCAGCACAGTCAGGACAAAGGACTTGAGGACGCAGTCTCCCTGCCCCTTGGATGCCACCAGTTCTGGGGAGTTCTGCTTTCCTGGTAGGTGAGGGGAGGTTCCCCCCACTGGTGTTCCCTGCGCTGCCCCCGTCCTGCTAGGACAGGGCTTTGCATGCCTGATTTTGCTTTGCCAAAGTCCTAGGCAGTGGGGGGCAGACCTGCTGGGGTGGGGGCGGGCTGCCACAGCTAATCCAAACCACTGTCTCCAAGAGCTTGGCCGTTTCCAGCCAGAGATCCAGCCCCAGCCAGCTCCATTAATCATTCCCTGTCCATTGGAGTCGTGCCTGGAAGAACTTTCCAGGCTCCAGCTAGCCCAGGCCCCAGCATCGTGCCTGGCTGCGATCAGTCCTGTGGGGTGAACTTTGGGGTCTGTGGGGAAGGCCTGAGTTCCTGTGACTGGGGTCACACTGCCTCACACTCCTTCCAGAGCCAACAGGCGGTGGGATGAGATTAGATGAGAAACAGGGGCTAGGGCACAGGAGCTGGGCAGCCCCAGAGATCCCTCACTTCCTGCCATAGCCTATAAAGAGGGCCGAGATCTCCTTGGAGTCCTGGGGACCACTGTTTACTCACCAAACGCCTGTAGAACACCTAGTGGTCTGAGACAGCAAGTGCAGACACGTATGTGAAAATGAAATCTTGGTAAAAGGATGTTAAAACTAACAAGGAAATGCTCACATTTATTGAGCTTTTACTATATATCAGGCTTATTTCTGGGCTCTCAACAAACTGCCCAGCTCACCCTGGCCCCCTGGGTGGGGAGATCACCATCAGCTCCACTCCAGGACAGCCTGAAGCTCAGAGGGGTCAGCCCCCTGCCGGGAAACAGCAGAGCAGGGAAGCTCTGAGCCCCTTGTCACCTGTGAGCCAGCTGTGGGAAGGCCTGGGATGGATATGGACACAGACATGTTCCCTTGGCCAACAGCCAGCTCCCAGGAGGTGATGTGGGGGTGGCTGGGGACTCACTGACTCACAGACCCAGAGGGGCCACCTGGGGCAGGGCTGAGACTCACTACCATCAGCTGGAGTGAAGAGCTGGGTGTGGCGGAAGGGGGGGGTTCTTCACTGGGAGGGGATCGGAGCAGCAGATGGAATATGTCCCCACGAGTGCCTGGCAGGAACTGGGTCCACCCACTCTGCTCTGTCCTGGGAACACCCACAGCCTCTGGTCACCCCAGGCCCACTCGGTGCAACACAGCTGCCTCCAGAGGAGGCCAAGTGCCAGTCCCAGGGCCACATGCAGTGCCAAGACAGCACCTCTGCGGGGAGAGGAACAGAAGCCTCCTGCCTGCAAAGAGACGTCTGAGCTGAGCCACGTGAAAAAGTGGGAAGGGCATCTCATGAAAGGAAATAGCCTTGTGCAAAGGCTTGGAGGCCAGGGTGAGGCCGAGGCATGCGGGGAAGAGAAGCGGTAGTTGGGGGTGGTGGGCTGAGCTGGGGGGTAAGCAGTGGAGAGAAGAGGCAGAGGGGTTGGAGGGCCAGTTCTGGCTGGCCTGAAGGCCATGTTCGAGGGGGCAATGGGGAGCCACTGAGGGCTGCAGTGAAGGAGCAGCAGAACTGAGTGGTATTTTCCAAGTCTCTTGGATGCCCGGTGGAGAAGGGGCAGAGAGGTGAGAGAGGGGCAGTCAGTGGGGAGGCTCTTGCAGTGTCTGTAGAAAGATGGTGGCGTCCGGGCCAGGTGGCTTTGGAAGCAGGGGGATCTGGTGGGTTTGAGGGCTCTACTGGGTGAATGTTGTCTCTCTCCCTGGGTAGACTGCTCAAGAGAGATCTGTAGGGTCCTGGGAAGAACGTGATGAGCAGGGGGTGGGAATGCATGGAGCCGCCTGGCCAGGCCCTCCCCTACTCCCAGGGCACTGGGAGGGCGGAGATCCAGAGTGCCAGGCCTTACCCTCCAGGCCTTACCCTCCAGGGACTTATGTCTCACCCCTAGGAGCAGGGACCACCTCAGAGCCGTGGAAGGGGCAGGGAAGACTGGCTCAGCACACCCCCCATCCCTCACAGAGGAAGGGCAGGCTGGAAGAGGGGGTGAGGGTTCAGCCTGGAGAAGGAAGACAGGGTCAAAGGAGCAGGGGCAAGAGGGAGGGCAGCTTGGTGCCAAGGGCAGAGAGGAGGTTTGGTCTGGGCTTTGAAAGCCAGAAAAGGAGAGAAGGTTGGGTCTGGGGTGGGAGGGAAGCCCCACCTCTGGTGGAAAGCCTCTGAACCGTTTCCATCATGTCTGGCCCCAGCAGTTCCCTTAGGTGTCCCCTGTCCAAAGCCAGAATCAGCCAGGACCATCAATGCTTAACCTAACGGGGACATCGGCCACGGTGTCAGGACTTGGACCAGGCCTGGGGTCTCTGTAAACACCCCAGCCGAGAGCAAAGTCCCAGCCCAAAGTCCTGGCCCGCCAGTGGGGTTCAAGTCCACCTGCTCGACTCTGTGAGGTGCTTAGCAGCCAGGGCCCAAAGAGTAGTGGGTGCAGAGACTTTGGGATTCCTGGGGCACCTGACCTTCCTGCGGTGTGACCGTGGTCCCCTGGGGAATCTAAGATGCAGTCCTGCTGGGACAGACTCCCCTTATAGGGCGAGGGGACAGGATCGTCTGGGACTGCACACAGGGACAGGGTCCCCAAACGATGGCACAGTTGCTGTCCTCAGATCTCACTGTCCAGTGGAGGGAACAGGCGCTGAGCTAAGTCCCTCCCTGCCATCCACGTGGGAGATGGATGGATGAGGGTCCCTGTTATGACCTTGGAGGGTCACCAGCACACCCGCCCCTCTGCCTTGTGTGTGATACGGGGACTGGAAGAGTTGCCCACTCTTTGGACTGACTGTTTCTTCTTCAGTAAACAGTTCTCGCTTCTCTGTGTCAGGCTGGTTCAAGCTCATGAGGTGTCTGGGTTTCCTGAACCACCACAGCAGCCTGTGAGCTCGGTGCAGAGCTCGGGAAGCCGGGCAGAGAGAGGGTGTGCCTTTGCCCGGGCTGCACAGCCTGGGAGAGGGTTTGAACTGCCGAGGTGGCTCTGGGACAAAGCGCCTGCCCTTGGGACAAGGTGGGCAAGGAAGCCTCTATTTCCCCTGCTTGCCCTGGGTCCTGCAGAGGGCAGAGGGCAAAGGGCAGAGAGCAGAGGGCAAGAGCTGCTCCTTCTGGGTTCGGGCTTGGCAAGACATGAGTCACTGGGCTCAGCCAACCACCAGCCCACATAAGGTCCCAGAAAGCAGACTGCTGATGCTGATTCCTGGGCTACACTCATCCTGCCCCTCTTCGTCAGGGGCCCTGGAGCCAGCATTTCTATGGAACCCACACTGGGGTCTGAGGATGGTCAAAACAGGCCAGGTGCCTGGGGGTGCTGCTCCTGGAGAAAACAGCAAATGCTCTGAAAAACCCATAAAGCATGGGTGGAGTTTATGGGACAGAATGATAAATATTGACTCAAGGAACAGTCCAGGAAGGCTTCTTGG
Source organism: Neotragus moschatus (assembly GCA_006410615.1). Taxonomy (NCBI): domain Eukaryota; kingdom Metazoa; phylum Chordata; class Mammalia; order Artiodactyla; family Bovidae; genus Neotragus; species Neotragus moschatus. The sequence goes on along the minus strand of SJYA01001955.1, from coordinate 364,457 downwards.
TGGAGTCCAAAGTTGGGTGGGGCCTTAACAGTGAGTTCTATGGCAGAGTTGAGANTGCTCTGAAAAACCCATAAAGCATGGGTGGAGTTTATGGGACAGAATGATAAATATTGACTCAAGGAACAGTCCAGGAAGGCTTCTTGGTGGAGTCCAAAGTTGGGTGGGGCCTTAACAGTGAGTTCTATGGCAGAGTTGAGACAGCACCCAGGTGGAGGGCACTGCCTAGCCAAGGCTCAGGGGCTAGAAAAGGTGACCCTAGACTGGAGTGATCAGGTCTGGGGAGCACCTGCGGGAAAATGCAGGGAGTGAAGCCCTGACCTTCAAAGGCCCTGAAGGGTGGGCTAATTGACCAGGTTCCAGCCCTCACTAGGCATCAGTCACCTGGGGGGTGTTCACTCATTCATTTATGAATTACAAACAAATTGTGTCCCTATTTGAGAGCCAGATATAGTTCTTGACACTGAGAGGATCGCAGAAAAACTTATAGACGAGATCTCTACCCTGGTGGAGCAGAGAATGTGGTCCAGGGAGGGATGGTAATGAAAGAAGCAGGGACATAAAGTATGGCAGATCACTATGGATGTTTAGATGGAAATACCTCAGCGAGTGTGGCAAAGAGGGCCTGGGGCTTGGGGGAGACTCTCTAAGGAGGAGATACTTGAGCTGAGACTGGGAAGGTGAGCCAGGAAGACAGAGACAGGATGCTGGAGGGAGTGTGTGTGCAAAGGCCTGGGGCAGGAGGCCTGGGGTGAATTCAAGGCTATGCAATTTGAGACCAGGGAGGGAGACAGAGGGGTGTCAGGAGAGGACGGTGAGGGGCCGGCAGGGTCAGGTAAGATCCGCAGCCTAGGCTGGCAGGGATCTTGAGCAGTGAGCTCACCACGGAGTGTTCTCAGCTGATGAGATTTGCATGAAATGCTGATTTCAGAGTCCACCTGGACCTACTCACCTGAATTCTCGGGGGCGGGGTCTGGTAGCCTGCCTGTGCAGAAACCTGGACTTTGCTGGACAGTAAGAGCTCCTGTGATAGGAGCAGATGCTGAGAGGCAGACAGAGGCAGAGAGAGGAAATCAGAAAGAGATGCAGAGAGACAGGCAGCCAAGGACAGGAGCTGGTGGGGCTCAGGCGTGCACGCGCTGTGACCCCGACCAGAACGAGGGGGTCAGTGAGGGATGGGAAGGGGCCAGGACAGGTGGGTCCCTGCAGGACTGAACACGAGGTCACCTGAAGGTCACTTTGAGGACACACACACCTCTGGGCAGAGGGAAGAGATGTGCAGGGTGGTCGCCTCGCTCTACGGAAGAACTGCTGACTTGGGTGTGCGAGTCCACAGAGACCCCCTACCCACGCCTTAGAGTCTGAGGCTCCTGATCCCAGGACCCAGTCCTGACCCTGGGTGTCCTGGGCTCACCAGAGGCAGAAAATTGGATCCCATGAGCACTTGCCCCACTGCCCCACTAATTCCAAACTTGGGCTCGATTTGCAAAAGATGATCAGGGGCGCCACCTGGTGGTCAGAGCCCGGGCCATGGCCCTCGTCAGGGCCCACAGGGTCGGAGGGCCCAGGAGGCCCTACGACAGATGTTTCCTATCCTGTAAGACTCTCAGTTGTGTCCAACTCTCTGCGACCTAAGGCCAGGCTCCTTTCTCCATGGGATTCTCCAGGCAAGAATAATGGAGTGGGTTGCCATGCCCTCCTCCAGGGGATCTTTCCAACTCAGGGATTGAACCCGCGTTTCCTGTGTCTCCTGTATTGCAGGCAGATTCCCCATGTTTATAGTTACCCAATTAATGCACTCGCCCTGCAGGTAAAGCCGAAGACCCAGGTAAAGCAGAAAGAAACCAAGCATCTGGAGTTTCAGCCAAGGAGAGCCTTTCTTCATGTACACACATATGCTGACTTTTTTCTGTCTCTTTCCCAAGCACCCAGATACTTTTTATCCAAAGAGTGCGTCACCCCGGACACGGAGCTCTGGGACCTGCCGGGATTGTCCCCACACACCTTGAGATGCTGGGTCTCCTTCCGTGTCACTGAAGGTTCTTTCACAACGTAATCTGAGCAGCTGCACATGCCCTCTGGGTGTGGCCAGGGGGTGATTCAGGCTGGCTGAGCACTGTAGGTTGGATTTATTAGAGCAAGTGAGTTTTCCAGGGTTTCTCATCCCTTGAGTAAGATTGAAACTTCAAAGCCCTTGGCTCTGTGATGAGAAGGGAGTTTTGACAAATCCACATTTGGACACATACCTCATTGCTCTGGTGACCAGGCCCACCCAGCCTCCTAGCGTCAGCTAGGAATCACCCCATGACCTGCCCCAGGCTCTGCCTATAGTTGGAGGGTCCTGACCCGCCATGGGGGCCGGTCAGACCAAGATTTGATCTTGCTTCCCTGGGCCTCAGTTTCCTTATCTGTGAAATGGGCAAAACCTCTTCGTGCATTTCTTCGGGCTGGTGTGAGGGCTAAACAGGTGACGTCTGTGTGGAGGGACAGTTCAGCATTCAAACACAGAGTCACAGACTATGGGATGAGGCCCGGCCTGCTCTTGTCCTCTGCAGACGGGGTTGGGATACCTCCTGGGAGGAGTCTGAGCAGCAGATGGCATTAAGTCACAGCAGCTTAGGCTCACCGTCTGCTGTCACTGTGGCCACGGCTGTGTGGGAAGCTGTGAGCACAGGATAACAGCAGCCACGTCCACAGATGTCCACGGAATGCTCACTGCACCCTGGACGCTGCCCCGGAGCACGCGTTAACCCTCTGCTTTGCAGATGGGGAACCCGAAGCTCAGAAAGACTGTACAGCATTTCCAGGGCCAAGCCTCTGCTAAGAATATTAGCCCTGATGGTTCTGGGCCTGGCTGCCCCTGGGTAGGCAGGAGGCGGTGATGTTGCCCAGAGGTGTGTGTGTGTGTGTGGGTGTGGGTGTGTGTGCGTGCCTGTGGGAGGGGGCTTCCCTGTCAGGAGGGGCACCCCTTCTGTCCTGGGCACTGAGCTGTGTGTGCACTGCAGAGTTGAGGTGCTGAGGCCCTAGGTGGCAGACCACTCAGAGGGTGAAGCTTCACCCAGAGGGTGAAGCTTCTGCCTGCTGGGCCTGATGGGGCTTGCTAGGGGCGGTGCAGCTTCTGACCATCCTATCCACACTGATGTCCAAGTAAAACCAGGGGCTAGACCATGATTCGGAGGAGGACGGGGGCCTGGGGTGGGGTGGAGGGCAACATGGAAAGGGGCAGCCTCTGAGATGTGGATCGCTTAGGGGGCCATGTGGGAGGGCCACACTTTTCAACAGCACGGACACAGGGGCTCCTGGTTCCTGAGAACCAGACACTGATTTCATCCTGTAAACCATCTTGTGAAGGAAGAGCTACGATTTGCCCACTTCACACATATGGAATCTGAGGCACAGACAGACCAGACATCTGCCCCAAATCACACAGCAGGAAAGGGAGTGGCTGAACTTAGAAACGGGGTGGCCCTGAGCTTATTCCCTTCAGCCCTATACTGTTGCAGAGACATGGGGGCATTCACCTGTGTGGTGGGCCTGCCTGAGGACAGGTGGCTGACTGCACTCAGATGGGGGAAGGTGGGAGCCCCCCACCTCCCAGACCAAGGCATTGCCCAAGCATGTGGGCCTTCAATGTACAGAGGTTTTCTTTTACACCCTGAGGGGTTGTTTTCACCAACTTTGTCCCCTGGATTGGATGCTGGCTGTGTGACCATGGGCAAGCAGCTTAACCTCTCTGTGACTCAGTATTCCTACCGTGTGAAATGGGATGAGAATCCCTTTCTTCACAGGCTGGATGGAAGGATGAAGTGAGTTAGTACAAGTAGGAGTTCCATAAATGTCAGGACTCAGGGCTGTGACGCTGTGGACCAGGTCCCTGGGATTCCTGCAGAAGTTGGGCTGGGGTCTTCCGGGGGGTGGGGGTTGGTTCCCAAGCTTATAGGGGTATTCCTCTTGAGGAGAGAGAATCAGCTTTTGTGGGCACTGGGTTGTTGATTTTGGAGTGCTGGCAGCTGGGGGAAGGGAGGGCAGTGCAGGGACTTAATCTGGGGTCTGCGGACAAGTTTAGGTTGTGAGGCAGAGCCCCAGATGTAAGTCTGGCTACTTTAATGGGAGAAAACGGTCCCAGCCCACCCCCTCCCTAGACTGGGACCCTGGAAGTTCACAAGCCCAGCCTGGTGGAGGCTGCAGCGGGCCAGTGGCCAAGTTGTTCATCGCCAGCAGGTGGCGCTCAAACCAAAGCAGTGAAAGGCTGAACCCGAATCCTCCACAGCCCAGGCTGAAGGCCACCTGGGACCTGGGACCCTGAACCTGGCTGGGACGTGGCTTGGGGTTCTCCTCCCTCTAGATGCTCTCCTGCCACCAGCTAGAAGGTGATGCTGGGTGAGGGATTTCTGGGGTCCTAACAGCTGTGGTCTGTTGGTGTCTTGGGTATGTCCAACTGGAGCCAGGCAGGGATATCTCAGCCCCCAGCGGGCTCCTTGGGACCACAGAGGAGCTTTAAAAACACACCCCAGCCCAGGCCTCTCTCCCAGAGACTGTCATCAGTCGATTTGGGGTGGACTGGGACTCAGCATTTGTTAGAGGCTCTGAGAGCTGAGAATCACTGTACATGATACCCTTTCATCCTCACAGGGCGTGGAGGGGATAAAGGACCTTGAGGGGACACTATCCTGGATGGGCACACAGTAATCACAAGGGTTCTTAGAAGAGGCAGAAAGAGGAGGGAGGGGAGAGAATCGAACATGTGATGCTGCTCAACTTGGGGATAGAGGGAGGGGCCGTGAGCCAGGAGAGCAGGTGCCCCTGGAAGCTGGGAAAGGCAAGAGGATGGTTCTCTGCCGAATCTCCAGAGGAACCGGCTTTGCTCAGGCCGTGACCTTCACCCAGTCTGCCTCCAGGACCAGATGCTGAGTTTGTGTCGTTTTAAACCCCTCACATGCGGCAATTTGTTACAGCAGCAACGGGAACCTGCTCCCCCTGCCCCAAAACAACCAAGTGTCCAGGTGGGGTAGCCACCCCTGCGCCGACCATGGCACATACCACTATTTCCTTTCAAAACTAAAGCTAGAGCTACCGTTTGACCCTGCGATCCCACTCCTGGGCAGATACCTGGAGAAAAACAAGATCTGAAAGGATACAGGCACCCGTTGTTGGAAGAGGATGTTTGCTACGACCAGTGCATTTTCTTGGCAAAACTCTGTTAGTCTTTGCTCTGCTTCATTTCGTATTGGAGAAGACTCTTGAGAGTCCCTTGGACTGCAAGGAGATCCAACCAGTCCATTCTGAAGATCAGCCCTGGGATTTCTTTGGAAGGAATGATGCTAAAGCTGAAACTCCAGTACTTTGGCCACCTCATGCGAAAAGTTGACTCATTGGAAAAGACTCTGATGCTGGGAGGGATTGGGGGCAGGAGAAGGGGACAACAGAGACAGATGAGATGGCTGAATGGCATCACTGACTCGAAGGGTGTGAGTCTGAGTGAACTCCGGGAGTGGTGATGGACAGAGAGGCCTGGCGTGCTGCGATTCATGGGGTCACAAAGAGTCGGACACGACTGAGCAAATGAACTGAACTGAACGTTCATTGCAGCACTGTTTACAGTAGCCAAGACCTAGATGCAACGCAAATGTCCACTGACACGGGAATGGATACAGAAGATGTGGTACATATGTACAGTGGAATATTACTCAGCAAAATAATGCCATTTGCAGTAACAGGGATGGACGATTGTTTGTCATACTGAGTGAAATAAGAAAGACAGAGAAAGGCAAACATACAACATCGCTTATGCGTGCGAGCTAAAAGAAGGGAAGAGATGAACTTATCCACAAAACAGAAACAGAGTTACAAATGTAGAGAAGAGGCTAATGGTCACCAGGGAGTAAGGAGGGTGGGGGAGAAATGAATTGGAGGCTGAGATTTACAAATACACATCACTATACATAAAATAGATAACTGAAAAGGGCCTACTGCATAGCACGGGGAACTCTACTCAATATATTTTAATGGCCTATATGGAAAATATTCTAAAAAAGAGTGGATATGTGTTTATGTATACTGATTCACTTTGCTGTACCGCAGAAACTGACTCAACGTTGAAAATCAACTGTACGCTAATAAAATTTTTTTTTAATTAATTTTTATTTTTTTAGTTTGTTTTGCTTTACAATACTGTATTCATTTTGCCATACATGACGTAAATCAGCCATAAGTGTACCTGAGTTCCCAATCCGGACCCCCTCCCTTCCCCCTCCCTCCCCACACCATCCCTCCAGATCATCCCCACTCATCAGTCCCAAGCCTTCTGCATCGAACCTAGACCGGCAATCCGTTTCCCCTATGATATCATACATGTTACAATGCCATATTCCCAAATCCTCCCTCCCTCTCCCTCTCCCATAGAGTCCAAAAGGCTGTTCTACACATCTGTGTCTCTCTTGCTGTCTCG